>CM065380.1:672500-727500 GCA_033060915.1 Euryodendron excelsum | reverse complement strand
AGGGTAGGGGACCTATAACCTTGTGTTGAAATTGATAGAACTCAGTTTCAGAGAAACCCACTTCGATTTCGACATTCTTTTTGTAAAGAATCAAACACCGATCGAGAGAAAAGTTTCCTAGTTAAAGAAAAGGTTAATTTAGAACCCACTTTCATTCCCCTGTATATTCTTGACTAGTGGGAAGAATAAGATAGATGAGTAGTGAAAAAGGTGGGTTCGGTTGGTGTGGCATTTGGATTTTAGCCCGTGCACCGACCGGAACCTTTTCTCAGAGCATGTAAGTCTGCACCCGGCCCCCACCCTCACAAACTTTCATGGATACTTCCATGGGCCCCTGTTCATATTAGGCACCATTGCGCGTGCAAGAGAGAGAGAGAGTATTCATGCACTCACAAATTATTCGTTTTCTGAAATTCTTATCGTACGTTTGTATCTCCTTTTTTAAGAACCTTTGTATTATTACAACTTCCAATACACAAACACGCATGAACATGAAAAGTTAAGAATTTTAAATTGTCGTCATTGAATAATCAGCGGAGTGTATTGGTGCCTCTTTCCACTCAATGTTTTTCCTGATTTACTTTTACTGTTAAATCTTTCAATTTTTCTGTGATAGCATCAAATTTATTGAATATGAATCTACTATATGGAATAGCCTGTCAGCTTTAACCAATATAACAGCACTTCAAAAAGATATGTTGATCTAGAAACTTTGTCAATTGAAAGTTTGCAAATCCCAGAAACTGTCTGTGCATCAGGAATAAAGAAACCAATATTGCAGTCAACTTGTAAGTTAATAAACATGAATTCGTGTTATTTAGTAATGTCTGATGCTAGCATCTTTTCTTTTTTTCCGAGAGTAGTGGATTTTGCAGTTGGTAATAGTTTGGTGTTCTAAGGGGAGAATTAAGGACTAATTTTGGAGATTACGAGGGGAATGGCATGTTGGAGATGAAATTGAGACAGCGAAAACAAAAGCAATTCACAAATTAACGACTAAAATCTGAACATCAAAATAGGAAGGAAAGAAACATTGACACAAGCCTTTTCATTATATTGGAGGGGGATAAAATAATACGTCTTCCTCCATAAGGGGATATATATATATATATATATTATAGCATCATGATATATTCATGATTTGACCTTCAAATATATACATAAGTGCATTTGATTCTTACATAATTGGAACCTAATAAATCAGCAATAGCCTATGTTGTTCTCCAGGATGGATCCGGGCAAGCCCTCCAACAAGCAGGACACTGGTGGAATTGTCAATGTCTGCAAATCTCCATAAGCATTCCAGCAATATGGGTCTAATATTATTTCTCCTTGAACAGGAAGCAGCTCTATATCTGACAGTGTTATGTTGGTGCAAGGGACTGAGTCACTGCAGGCAAAATGCAGTGGTGGGCTACGGACATCATAGGTTCCCTTTATGTTCATATAAAGTACGTCAGACACAAATACTGCTGAGGTTTGGTTGCTGCAATCTCTGGTGAGGCAGTAGAATTGGTCGATTATGATCGGGTTCCTAACATTATCCATGTGAACATTACTGAAAGTGATTGCTGATACCGCTCCATTACCTCCTTGCCATGTCTTGATCCTTACTCCATTGTTGGACTGCTTTATCACCGAGTCTCTCACTGTGACATTGGAAACGCAGGCTCGAGAGTTGCGATGTCCTAAACTCCCTATGCTGGATGAAGAAAAATGGAAAAAAAAAAAAAAATTCAGAAACAGAAGATTTAAAGATCAGATATATATATATATACACGCATTCTCGGATGACCTGTGCGGTACCTGATTCCATGACCAGGTCCACATGTGATGTTCCTTATGTCTACATCATAACAGCCTGATCCGATTGATACACAATCATCACCTACGTACAAAAAGAAATTATCATTCACAAGGATTATGATCAGTTGAGGGCAATAATTGGAGAAAAATAAGAGACTATAGAGAGTTTTCAGGCCAACCAGTGGAGATTACTGAATCATATAATTCAACATTGTTTGTGTTCTCAATATGTATCCCATCAGTATTGGGACTTAAGGCAGGAGAGGTAATGTGAATTGATTCAATGTGAACATTCCTGCAGTTATCAAATGTGAAGTGGAACTGGGGGCTATTCTTGATTCTTAGTCCTTTCACAGTCAAGTTGGCGCTCATGAAGAACCTTATGGCCTACGCATCAGAAAATTTAGAAGCACGGATCAGTACTGATGGACAAAGTTAAAATGAGAATCAACTAATAGAGGTATTAAGCCAAACTATTTCACTTACAATTGGGCTATCGCAAGGTCCTGGCAGTGTAGTGCCATTAGCTCCCTGTGTGTACGTATAGCGCATCAGCTAAGAACTTCTAATTAACAACTAAATCGTTTGTGGGAATACACTGATGAACAATACCTTGTGGGGTTTGCAGGGAAGATCCCACCATTGCTCTCCTCTCCCATCTATAAGACCTCCTCCTTGCAGGGACATTTCGTTGATTCTGTAGAAGACAAGCCACTGGTGCTTACTGTTATTCTGCGGCCACAAGTCAGGTCCCTCGGGTGGCATGAGAGTGCCATCAACCTACACATGCAATGACACAATAAGTACGAAATTACCAAAAAGAGATTAGTCTTCTTTACCGTCGAAGTCATGAAAAATGTTTCAACACGTACAGGAAAGAACATTGACGATATTAATTACCTACCTGAAACACAAAACCGCTTTGACAGGGACCAGTGAAAATTGTGGATTGAATCATGAAGGAGTAGCCGTAGGGAACAAGGAGGACCCCTGAGTCAACTTGGCAGGCTGTGTCCCACGCTGTCTTGAATGGCTCTGTATCATCTGCCATGCCATCCCCCACAGCACCAAATGTTCGCACATCAAAAACACCACTAGAATTATAAGGCGTCCAGTCATTCGTTGGGTCAGAAGGTTCAGGTTCGGGTGCAGGAGAAGGAGATTGTGAAATTTGGGATAGTGGGTGAGCATGATGCTTGTGTTTCATATGGTGATGATGAAATCTAGCTTGGCTGCAAATAATGAAGCAACCAAAAGAAATGCATAAAACTAGAAATAACACTACCCTGCAGGAATGCATCATTGTCAGCTTAACCATGCTCAAGGTGGTCAAGATAGGTACTCTAGAACAAGTTGAACAAAGAGAATTCAGTCACCACTACCAGAAATATGGTCCTTCAACTATCCTGAGCTTTGTCACTGTCAACAAGTGGATGAAAAAAGTAATGAGAATTAAATAGACTTAAGTTATAAGGAAGTATGAAAGAGGCTCAAAAACTTCCTTAATTTGTAGATGTGACCAATGCGAGCACTAGAGCAACTTGCAAAGGGCTTAAAACTTACTCTTGAGCCTAGCTAGCTCAGGAATGCATGCAAGAATCCACAAGGCTGAAGTCATGCATACATATAATAAGTAGTGCGAGTGGAAGTTCTTTCAAAGTCATCTGCACTTTCCAATTTTTTTAATGGGTTCCAACTCCCTGAACCGACCAATTCCATATTAGCAATTGGCTTTATTGTTGAGAATGTGGAGTCTGCATATGACTGTTCAGGAAAAAGGCAAACGGAATAGCAAGGAATCAGATGGGTGCGCGCAATCAATAAGTTCCCCCCATGTTCTTCCCAAAACTTTCACTTTCTCTGGTCCCAAATCTGGTAATCCTCCCATGGTGATATATAAGTTTTATTATCAGGGACCCTCTTAATCTGCAGCTGAATACCAGAATTTTGAAAAACCCAAGCATAGCAGTTGCATGATACTGAAAATCAAAATAATCCCAGTGAATTGACAATGGCGTTTTAATTTATAACAGGATGCTCAAATAGGAATGCCATGGAATGCTTGACTCATCATCAATGGACATGCTCAGTTCAGCACAAGCATATATGGTGCCCATGACCGCACAAGCCCCCCCCCCCCCCCCCCCCCTGCTGTCGTTAGAATCTGCTACCACCTTTTCCCGTATTGGGGGGGGGGGGTGTGCAAGGGAAAGATAGAGAGAGAAAAATGAAAGAAAAAATATTTTTCTTTTCTTGTTTGGTTTTGTAAAGAAAGTAAAAGGAAAGTGGAAGGAAAGAAAAGAGGAAAAGAGAGAGTGATTTAAAATTTTCCCTCTCCTTTCTCTCTTAAGTAAAATCAAACTAGGGAAGAAAAAAATGAGAGAAAATTTTAAAAATTTCCCTTTCCTTTCCTCCCCTCCCCTCCCCTGCCCCGCCCGGCCCGCCCCAAGTTCCAAACAGGCTTCTCTTGCTGATTACGGAAAAACCTCGACTGTCTTGCAATTGCAGATGACTTTCTAGGTGATTTTTATCTTAAGGCCTTGTGAATGCTGTAGCCACAGAATGGATTTAAATGTCCATTGCAACTTCCTTTTTTAAAAAAAAAAAAAAATATATATATATATAAAAATATATTTTAGTTGCAGTAAAGTAGGTCATGCACTGGGTCTTGCGTTAAAGCAGGTCTGTCTAATTGCGTCTCACATGGTTAGAGGTAGTAGGTCTGTCAGTACATGGACAATCTCTCACCAACAGCAACAAGGTTGGTGACTCAAGTCCTCCTGCTGCCAAAACCAAAAAGAGAACGAAAATAATAACAAAATGAGCACGTTTACTCGCATGTCCAACACTGGTGCCTTCAACACTGGTAAACTACAAAGTCATAACAATGGGACACGCCCACTGTAATTCATACAAACAGGCACCAAAACTGTACATGCCGCCAGGATATTGATCCAACAGAGTCGCAAATTTTAAAATAGGCAATATAAAACATGGCGGCAAGGGAAAGGGCGAGAGTTGATTATTCAACTATGGCTGCTTCTGCACGGATTAATTCATTGTATCAGGCTATCAGCCAGAACCCCACAAGTTCAACTAGGGCACCATAGACGAAAAAGCGAGTCACAATACACTTCAGAAATGGTCAATCAGGCGTAAGAGAGAACAAATTTGTTTACATTATAATGTTACAGTCTGTCTTGATTTAGAGACAAGGGTCAACATACCCATCGAAGATTAGGGACACATTAAGCAGAACCTTTTCTTCTGCTACAAACAAAGAAGATGAACACAACAGGTAAAAAGAACAAATTAAGGGAAGAAAATAAATAACTCCCATAAAAGCACTTAAAACAGGGCAACTAGCTCATTTTCTACAGTAAATAGTGCATGTTCTGCAAGGTGCAGACCATGACTAACAAAAAACAAATCATAACCCGAGGAAGGCACATTGCTTTCTTGCATGCTCAGGGATCAACCTCACCAGCATTTCCATTGGCACTCCTTTAAGCTCTGAGCAACAAGAGCAGCAGCAACAGATAAGAATCAGAAGTCACAGAAAATATGTTGGGGAAGGTAGTGCACAGAATTATATTAGTTACCATGAGGCTTAAAGTTGAATAGGGGGGGAAGGAAACGTCCATTTGGCAGACGGGTGTTGGGGTCACGTAGGTCATCAAAAAACGGATGGATCAAAACCTCCAGCTGCAAAGGAGACAAGACATAAACAGTACAATTTGAGTAACGTTGGCAATTATCAATACGGAAACACTTATTGAATGTGCTTGTAAAATTTTAAAAATCAAAAGGGCAATCTGAAGGATGAGCATGCAACACAAATAAAAGAGCTTAACTGCGCCCTGGAAGAAAGTAAAGACCTCGATACAGAAAACATAATTTTAACTAGCTTGCTAGTTTCAATACTTACAGCTGAGCTTCGAAGATTAGGGGAGTACTGCAGTAGTCTTGACACAAGGTCCACAGCTTCCGGGGGCATCCGCTTGTGGAATATCTAATAATAATGGATATAACGTCAATGCACAATTTTATAAAACAGAAAAGATTCATATTCAATATACACCCCATACCTTATGCCACGGGTGAGCTTTAATTTGAGGAAATTTAAACTCTGTATAGTTGGGGTTCATGCATTTAATTTCCTCCCTTGTCGGGGTCCCCAAAATCTGCATGACAATCAAATAAATTGTTGCTAGGTCGGAGGAATATAGCAGACACCGCACTAAAGTAGAAACAAGCCCAGCAAGACTCAACATTACTCAGCATACACCCAAAATACATCAATCCATAATTTTTCCTTTGCTGGACCACCAAAGGAGTAATTCTCTACGTCTTTAAAAAGTGGATGAATGCCACAAACAGAGTTTAGTTGGGGTTTAGAAATTCAAGAGACTGAAAGTTTCAGCTGCATCCTGAAACAAATATTACCCACAAAAGTGTCGTGCACCCAATACAGGTTGTCAAGGGCTTATAATCACCTTTATGATTTCCACAAGCTGGTCGACTCCACTCTCACCAGGAAAGAGGGGCTGAAATAGTCAGAAAAAAAATTCTTTTAGCATAAATAAAGATAGGACGTCCACTATGTCGAACAGAAAAAAACAGGAAAGAGCTGCCAACCTGTCCTAGCAGTAGTTCAGCCAGAACACAACCAGCAGACCAAACATCTATTGCTGTGGAGTACTCGGTCGCCCCAAATATAAGTTCAGGTGCTCGATAGTATCTGGAGCAGATGTAAGATATGTTTTGCTCTCCTCTTACCTGTAAAATGCAAAGAAAAATAAGTAAATAAACCACTAGACGATACCACAAACAAAAGGAGGTCAACTTAGATTTGACCAAAGGCAGTAAAATTACTAACCAAAACTTTTGCACTTCCAAAGTCACATAATTTCACTTGATGGGTATGCGGATTAACCTGTGAAAGAAGAAGTATTGAGATTCAGTAATTATCAAGTTTCTATATCCTCCAAGGCACCAACTGTAGGCAAGTAAAGTATCCATCAGAGAGGAAAACAAAAACAAAGCTCTTTCATTTTTAGAAAATAATAATTAACAATAAAATTTAGCCAACTCGATAAGCAGGATTTCCAGTGCAAAGAACCAGTCCCGTGTGTTAAGTTTCTAGACTGAATTCTAATACTTTGTTTTTTAGGATTTCTACAAGTGCAGACTCTTCCATTCCAGGGGTGGGGTTAAGGCTGGCAAAAGCTATTACCGCAAAATCACATCATATCAAACAAAAAGTCTACATTTGTCTTTGTGCTCAAAGCCATAGGAGGAGAACAATCAACTATTGCTCAAGCCCGATATGTCCTTGTCCAAGTAGGATGATCCTTTGTGAACCCAGCTACATGTTTGCTGCTTCCAAATAAATTGAGCACTATATTCTGACACTAGCTAAATACCAACACCATGCAGATACTGTTTTTCCAGTAAACATGCTTCAGTTCTATGATCGAATAATTTCATAAATAAACATAGTCCCATGAAGCCATTCTTAATTAAATAATTATAATATCAGGAAGTGCCCATAATGAAACTTGTTTAAGGAAATGTCAAGCTTTTGGATATAAATTTTTTGTGCTTGACCATATTGAAAACCTTTTCTAAGGAAATGTCAAGCTTTTGGATATAAGATATTCGTACTTGACCATATATCACAATATGTTATCATGTTCAGAACTTACTAGTGTGAATTTTCCTAGGCAACACTATACCCATGTTGCATCCTACACCACCACTGACAGAAATTCAGCATAAAAAGGAAAACAATATCACCTCCGATACCTATATATACACACATGCACATAGTTGTGTCAGCATACTTGAAACCATACCAATAGATTTTGAGGTTTGATATCCCTGTGGCACACTCCAATACCACCGTGAATGTAGGCAAGTGCTCTAAAAATCTGGAAGCAAAAAAAAATAGAATAGGTATAGTTAATCATATTCAGAGACAGCACTAACCAATACTAATGATTAAGTTGAATATTTAAGCATTTCAAGCTGACATTAAATTTCAGTAACATGTCTGCAAGACACATGAACAGCTGGCAAGTGAAGTAAA
This sequence comes from Euryodendron excelsum, assembly GCA_033060915.1. Taxonomy (NCBI): domain Eukaryota; kingdom Viridiplantae; phylum Streptophyta; class Magnoliopsida; order Ericales; family Pentaphylacaceae; genus Euryodendron; species Euryodendron excelsum. The sequence goes on along the minus strand of CM065380.1, from coordinate 719,603 downwards.
ATGATGAAGACAAATGAAGCTAGGTAACATGTACGCAGCATACACAATATACAAATGAACTACTGGAATAAACACCTCAAGGAGACGGAGAAATCAGAACTAGAATCACACCATGAAGCAGGTATAACACATACCTGGTAAGTGTATAGTTTCACATAAATCATTGGCATCCTTTGGTTCATCTTATTGTAGTGTTTAATCACTCGATGAACAGTCTCAGGGACATATTCCAGTACCAGGTTAAGATAGAGTTCATCCTTTTCAGTCGTCGAAAAGAAACAATGTTTTAAAGAAACAATGTTTGGGTGGTCTAGAAGACGCATGGTTTGCAGCTCCCGGTTCTTGTACCTCTTATCTTGAAGAACCTTTTTTATTGCAACAGTTTCAGCAGTCTCTAAGCATTTGGCCTGCACACACACATTTAAGCAGCACCAAAAGAATTTAAGGATAATCTTCAAATGATAACTCAACTGATATAAAATGAATCAGACTTAACTAATCAGCCCCATGACTTTGTTCTACCATCCACCCACTACAAAAATGGGAGTTTGTGTATGCTATCCAATGGACAACTAACCTGGAAAACTACTCCAAATGATCCTTGTCCAACAACACGCTCAGCCATATAGCTGATAGTCTACAATCATGAAAGGGTATATATGCATCACAACAACAATCTAAAGTCGTGAAATCTGATAGTGCAAAAAATAAATAGCATATTAAAATTACCTGCTTTGGCTGGCCACTTCTACCACCGATAGTTGTAACAATAATGTGACCCGCCTCTGTTCCATTACCATCAACCACAGTTGCTTCCATCTCCTAAAAAAAAGTTAGCATTATAGAACTAATTACAGAAAATCACTAAAAAGCAGATTAAGGGAGGAGTACGAGGCTGGGCGAAGTTCAACAAATGCGTAATCTACCTTGTCATCCCTGATTTTCATGTCATTCATCTCATCAGGCAGCCTATCAACGCCAACAGTATTTCCACTAGGTTCTCTTAATCCAGATGCAGGCACTACAGTTACGGAAGCCATCTACTCAAAACAAAAGAATGAAATGTGTCTCCCCCAGATGCACGTCCTCAACTCAAAAATAGAAGTATATAGCTTAGCTGCGAAGGAAAAGAAGTTGTCTCATTACTTTGCTTCTATTATTAAGAAGCCAGCTTATTAAAAAATAACACATTAGAGCAAACACAGAGCTCATCCTGTGCATTTCAATAGGAAGTTGAATGCACATAAACAACCAAGAGAGATGGGAAAAAACAAAGGCTTAGGTTCCCATTTCCTAACTGTTCTCAACTGAAGTTTATAAACAAGGCACTCAGACCTGAGATTTATAACTTACCCCAGTTTTCTTCGACTATTTTCTAATCAAGGCAAGAAAATTTGCCTAATAATCAGATAATGATCCCAATTCTCGTCAGTATAGTGTTTCTCAAAATTTTAAAAGATAGTCGTAATAATAACAATCAATGGCACATATGCAAATATTTATCACAGAATTAAGAAGGGCAGAAAAAAGAAAATTTTCCGATAAAACAAAATTCCCACAAAGCAAACTAATACAAATTATCCCTAGTTTCCGAGTAAAATTTCCAGAAAAATGTGCAATAATCTTTCATACCTACAGTCCATATATGGAAATAAAGAAACAAATGAAGATTAAAGAAGTTCAATGACTAACAAGAATAAAACCCTAACGAAATTCTAAGGCTAGCTGGGACCGTGGGAGGCTCATCCCCCGAACTTTAGAGGAAAAAAGCAAGAGAGAGAAAGAAAAAAGAAACCAAATCAGAGATAAACCAACTAAAAATAAAAAGAAGGCCCTAATTGGAAAGATCGAGTAGCATCAACGAAACAATCGGAAGAGATCAACATGAATTTCAGTTTATCTAAGTACGAAAAAGGAAGCAACAATTCAATCTATGACTGAAAACAAATTAGAAACAAAGAAAATCGGAACAGATGAAAAAGAAAAGGGAAGTACCGATTAGGTCAGGAGTTCACGGAGATGGATGGATTTTCACAGATCGCACTTGACGCACATAGTTGTTATCTATTCATGATCCAGACCGAAGATACAGGTGCGTAAATCGATCGATCTCACTCGGTATTTACCGAATGCTTCTGTAATGTGTTTCTTGTGAAGAGAGAGAAAGAGAGAGAGAGAGGGGGGGCTTGGAGTTGGGCAAAATGCCGCTGCTGTTGTTGGTGGGTTTCTTTTTTTCCTTTGGTTTGCTTTGCTTTCTTTGGCGGTGTTTGATGACAGTCAACACAACAGAAAGAGCCCAAACATTTATGTGTCTTCAATCTCTTTTTGCCTTTCCTCTCACCAGTCTCTTCTTTTTGACCGTTCAAAGCGCCCCTATTCCTACTTTCAAAATTTTCTCCTCCTATACTTTATTATTTTTATATATTTTTTAATTTTATTAAATATTGAAAGCAAAAAGCCTGTTTTGGCCATTAGAAATTTTTATGTACGGACGATTCAAACAAAAACCCCAACGACGCCGTGTTTTGCCTGATGATGGAATCGAGTCAAATTTATATGGCTCTTCACAAAAGCAAACCTACCTTGGGGAAAACGGTGTCGTACCTCGCCTGATCTGCCGGGGGAGACGACGGACAGATCATAGACCAGGAGGACCACGTAGGCATTTTTCATGTGAGGTTCAGTATGCATATAAATAAGTGCATGCAATTTCCAAACTTTTTCCATTCAACGACAACGTGCCACTGATTGATTCTGATATACATATACTGATATACATATAGACTAACTCATTACATGAAATTAAAAAAAGAAAAGCAAAGATGGTACTTTGTTGAATGTATCCAAGCTGTAAATTTCACCCTCAAATGAATCTAATTTTACAATTGCCCATTTGTACCATGACTTCTCCACTCAATAAAATCCAAACAGAGTATTCCTTAACTGCTTCTTAGGCCGCCTTTTTTTTTCTTTTTTAACTACTGCTCATAAGTGTCCACAAATCTCACACAAAGGCTTGTAAAGAAAAACTCTCCGTATTAAGATTAGAGTTTAAATTTGATGTATTGTCAGTGTAAAAAAAAATTTACACAAGTGTGCATTAAAAATACGATATGTGTCATTTAGAATTTACGTACAAAATAAACATGTAATATTTATGAACACATATCGTATTTTAATTCATGCTTGTGTAAAAAAAAATTTTATACTGATAATGCATCAAAATTAAACTCTTAAAATTATTCTTTTCATGTTTGTTGTACTTAGCCAAAACCATAATATAATGATGTCACAACAATATAATTATTATGGAAGCACAGAACAAGATCACCTTCTTCTTTTTTTTGGTTAGAGAGCATGATTAACTTTAAACCGTACAGTTGAAAAAGTACTTAGACTCTACAATGAAATTTGTTTATTTAAAGTTCTGTTTGGATGGCAAGAATGGAAAGCCGTAATAGAAATCTCATTTAAACTTTTGCCAAAATCGGAATCTCAATTTAAAATTTTCTTCATGGCCATCATTTGGTGTTCCAAGAATCCAAGACTTGAAATGTGATTCTAAATTACTTTATAAATGTGGAGTGAGTTTCCACAATATGTGAGAATCTCGTTCATGCACCCCATGCGAATTTTATATTTATGGGGGAATGTTAACAAAGTAGAAAATGTAAAACGAGCCCAATATTTCTAATTAATCCGAACGCATTGAGAAGGGGGTTAAAAAGCTCATGCAAATATGTCTTGAATACCCACCCGCCAGAAAAATGCGTAGAAAAATAATCGATTGTCAGATGTCCTCTTCTATTACTTCCTAAAGCACTTCCTAAAGAATCAACCACCATGGATGATTCAGTGATTGACGATTTATGTAAATGATAGTCTTGCGCGAGTACAATGATTGAAAGTCTACCCGTAGGGAAAAAAAAAAAAGTGAAGAATATTATATAGAGTCTTTCAATTTTACCCACTTGGCAACAAGTTGCCCATAAAGACCATGCACATTGGATCATTAAGATTACTAATATGTCCTCTGTTTTGAGAGCATTGGCAGCTTTTTTTTCTTTTTTTGTTATAGGATATTTAAATTTTTGACCAACTATTCTCCGTAGCTCATATAAAATTATCATTTACATAAACTATATAAATTTTATACATTACATAAATAGTAATTGATTAAAAAAAAACTTGAAAAAGAATCAAATTTGAGAACATATGCGAATCGCAAAAGTAGCTTTGTCCGAGATGATGAGCAGCTAAAATCAAAGTGTTCAATTGTCACTAGTCCCAAGACTCCCAGCCACCCCTCATTTGTTAGAATTTTATTATTTTTTTTCTTAGCTGTTCTAACTGCAAAACTGACCTTTAAGGGTTTTATGCTTTTTTTTTTTGTTGGGTTGTGACCTTTCAAAGTTCAACCTTGATGACAATTGATTTATTTGTATTTTCCTGACTAGAATTTTGTTTCAACCACTCTCCCATTAAAGAAATGCATTACAAAATTTTCTTTTTCACAAGCCATTACCGCCGTTATTGGACCGTTTTTGTTCAAATTTTTGAGTGAAGAGAAGGGAACAAATTGTATTAATTCTCAGACAGCTAGATATGATCTTTTGGTCATATTATATATATGTTCATTTGGTTATCCTTATCTGAAAATTTTTCCCAGACTTTTTTCCCTCGTAATTTTGATTTACTTTAAAAGCCCTTGAGAATGCTTTCATTTGAAATGAACTTGAAGGTTTGATAAGATAAATATATTTTCCTTGTTTTTTCACCCAAAACTAAAAGCTTTGTTTGATCTGGTGTAATGGAAAAAGAAAAAGCAAATATAAGAACAAATAAAAAGCTGGGATGTGTTAGGAAGAAAATCTGATCATACAAAAAGCAAAGGCCATATATTAATTTTGTCCTTCCAATTTTGCTTAGAATTTTCTCATGTTAACAATGTCTACACATATTTAAATTGTAACAGTTAAAATGGTGAAAATATAACAACTTTTAGTTTAGGATATAATTAGGGGTCAAAGTGTATTTAATTTTTAATTTTTCTCACTTATGTTAAAATATTAGATTGTATTGATTTACTTTTAAAAGTTAAAGTGCTTAAATAAAAAAAAATTTAGAAATGACATTAAAATTCAAGACAAAATTAAATAGACAACATTATTATTTATGCAAAAGCAAAAATTTATTTTAATTAAATTTGGCTCCACTTCGACGTAAGAGGTCCACTGTCGGAATATGAGGAAGGAAGATCGAAGGCGAAAAATCCTACTACGTTAAAAATAAAAACACAAAAATGATACTAACACTATTCTGTTCTTGTTTATCTAAGATTTTCAAGTAGTGAGTTAGAGCCCAATCTACATATGACGTGTATGCAGTCTCGTACTGCATAACCAGATTATGAAAAATATTAGTTGAGTTGCATATAAATTGATTCTGACATTCCAAACCGCATAACCCGAAAGACAAGAAAATGTTTGATTTAGTTGGAGTGCTGCATTGTGGTATTGAATGATACAGGATACTATGCAGGTAGGGTGTAGTCCTTTGTTTTAGGTTTTTCTTTTTCAAGCATCAAAAAAAATATGTATTCTTTATAAAGGTTCAAAACTTTTTTTTTAAATGTTTCTGAGAACTTTTTAAAAATTGTAAATAACTTAATAAAAGATAAAAGATAAACAAAATAGACCATTTAACATAATTTATATTGCTTAAAACCGTAATGGTTAATATAGACGTTACAAGTTTTGTTTAGTACTGCATGCTTAAATAGGAGTTAACTAAGACAAACTTGGTTAATCAACAGTTATATATAAGATTCAGAACAAGTTGGATATATATAATTAATTAATATCATTATCTTCAACATTGTTATAAATTTGGTGTTGCTCTAATAAATCACAAAAGATTTAATTATAATTTCTTTATGGGTTATCCTATATAAATAGAAAAATTATTTCGAAAGATAGAAATGAATGAGAGTCTTTTACTTTAAAGTATAATTATCAAACGAAAATATTATTCTTTCAGAATTTTTATACAGAATTCTAGACTAGAATAATGTGACGATGACAATTTTGTAACAAACAAGCATCTTGATGGATTCTTTATTTTAAAGTAATAGGCCCACAACTTAACTACATTATTCTGGTAATAAATTTTGTATGAATTTTTTAGTTATATAATGTTACTCTTACCATTAACATTAGTTTTAATTACAAAACTATTGTTGCGTGGTCATTATATAAGATCAAAAGTTTCCTTTGGTTGTTCTTTCACTCTCTCACTAAAAAGACAACCATGTGTTCCTTCATCCCACCTGTGACTGCACCAAGTTCCTGATTCAACCATTTTGAAGTCTCTCTCTCTCTCTCTCTCTCTCTCTCTCTCTCTCGTTCTGCACTACTTTTTTGGTGGATTGTGGTCCTTGTGGGAGGGGTTTAGGTGACACCCGGAACAAACATAAACAGTTTTCTTTCAATACATATATGGTGGGAAAGGCGTAGACAAATTCAGTCAGTCATTTGATTTGGCACAAGATGACTGGATGGCCCGTCAAGCGTATATGTGTATATATATATATATATATGTATGTATAAATGTATGACAGATAGAGTCCCTACCTCACACTGGCGTGACAGTATAAAACTCAAAACGGTTGAAAACTCATAATACGACAAGTATAGTTGGTTTGCTCCCATGGACAAATTAAATGAGCTTGGGCTACGTCTCTAAATTTGGACTCTCGAACTTCTTTCTAGACCAGGTTCACACAAACTTGAAATTATAGAACTCCAGCAGTACACTAAGTGTCGCCATTAAGGCATTTCGAGATTCTCGCTTGATGATGAGCTTCCACGATCTCATGATTTAGACGGTCCCTCCACGACTGGGGACATGGTCCATGGAGTCTAATATCCAGGCATAATATATCTCCATGATTTTGAATGCATAATTTAAGGGCACAATTGGCTCTCCCATGAAGGTGCCTACGATCCAAGCCAATACTCCTATAAGAATAGCAGTCATCATCTTGAAGAAGGTATGATATACATCAACCGTTGAGCATTCATTACTCTGTCCATTTATCTCTAGCCTAACTTTGACATCGGAGTATCTTTAGCAAACACCACACTGGTGTCTCAAGTAAGAGGATTCACCTCTCCAACCGTTCATATCAGAGGTCGAGAAGAACATACAAATTCATTGCATCATCAAAAACCAAAACAAAGAAAGCTCAACTGGGATCTAAATTAAGAACCTTCATCATTGACAGCACCACACAGAGTATACAAAAATTAAAAATTCAGGGGCGGTTTTGTATGAAAAAAGTTTTTTATGAGGTCGGCCGCTGAATCTATGTACGTAGTGACCAAACCTAGCAACCAAGGTGGGAAGACTGACAACGAAGCTCATGACTCACTGGTTTTTCGTTATGGTTTGATTAGGCAAATGCACTAGTATGATTGTTTCAATTAAAAATAAAGTGTGTGTGTCCTAGTTACGGAAAGGAAATGGAAAGGTTGCATTTTTAATTCTAGTTTATTAATTAACATGTTTAGGTAAGCGTTCCAGCTCACGATACTTTCCAGCGGGTGCTTTAATTTGTTTGGAATGAGGGCCCAAATTAATAGACCGACCAATCACGAAGTGTTTGTGTTTTGGGACCGTCTCTGCTCCAGAGATGAGGTTAGTTAGTGGGTTTGGCAAGTTGGCGCACCAAAAAACACTATTACCTAGCTAGCTAGAACGCTAATAACACTTTTAGCTTTAGGTTCAAAATTAGCCGACGCATGTCCCAGACCTGGTAGATTGCCCTTCCGTGCCAGAACCCGTTTGCACAAATACGAGCAACCGGAGACATCTAATTATCATATTATAGGCAAGAACCACCGCAGCGCATGCGGAAACCAACCAACCAACCAATCAACCAAAAAAAAAAAAGTACATACACGCACAATTATTTATCCCGATGCACAAAAAAGAGGTCAACGTCGAGGGATTGGCCAATCAAGTTTTGCCTGCTTTACCTACTTTTTAAAACTGTCACGTTCTACCTACCGGTTTACATCATTAATGCACAAATAATAAAATCACTAATAAATCTTCTACAGAGTAAAGCATTCAAATAGTCTCTTCCATTGTGCTTAATTCGGATATTACACTATTTTAGTATAAAATTTATTTTACATAAGCGGACACTAAACTATAATATCTATCATAAATTTTATTTTTTATGTTGTATTAATTAAAGTCTAAAAGACGCAAATCATATTTTAATACTTTACTTACATTAAAAAAAAATTCTCTCAAGTTATCAAAATTAAACTCTTATTTAAATAAAAATTCAGTTTTAGCAATCAAGTAAAATGAGACTCATTGTCATGTGTCCACTCCAATTGATATGTCCTCGTTATGTTTTATAATGAAAAAGGCTACACCTGACCCAAAAATATCAGCAACAAATAAATTATTAGAAATTGGTCTTTTGGTACAACAGCTATGCTAAGGATGTGTTTAGATAAGTTCTTTTTTGGACTTTTTTTTATTTGCTTTTGTCTTTTTTTTTTTTAAATACTAGTTTTAGCTTTAATCTCCAGTAAAAAGACGAGTAAAAGGCCTACTAGGTTTTAGCTTTTGAATCAGTTATCTTCCATGTCTGAAGTAAATTCTGTAGGAACTTAAAAAGATATTTCAAAATACAAATTCTACATTTAGTGTTTCTTACTTTAGTTTTTATACAATAACATCTTTTTAATAGTAGTTATATACAACTTTTAAAAATAGCATTTAACAGATTTATCTGTTATTGTTTTTGCATGGCCAAATACTTGATTACATGTTTTTAATGTTATATCATTGGTATTCAATTTCATATAACAAATTTTTACATGAATAGTTGTTAAAAGCATTCTTTATGCGATTAAAACACATTCAACTGTCTATCATTGAGTGTAGAGGCTTCACGAGCTGTTGTGATCAATGAATATTTTATTCATTTATTTAGCTATCATCAACCTATTCTCATATATATATATATATATATTAATGTTATAAAAGTAAAGAATATAAGCTGGAGAATATAAATCAACACAAAATATGTATCGTGAATAGTTCTTCAGGACCTATCAAATATTTATCATATTTATTCTTCAGGAATATGTAGGGTTAATCTTCTGGATCACCCAAAACTTTATTGCTAATATAAAATAATAATACAACATAATTTTTACAACTCACCTAGACAGCTTTTCTTCTCTTTCCTCTCTTTGATTTCTCTCTTCTCTTTCTTTTCTCTCTGTATTGTATTCGTTGCCTAGAATGAATCTAGGCAACTCTTATTTATAAGCAGAGAGCAAGAGAACAAATGGGGGAGGGGGGGCTGCGAAAATTAATACAGCCAAAGATGAGGCGGCTGTAGGTCAGCCAATATGTCACACTCCCCCTTGGATGACCTCTTGGGTATGTTAAAACTGCCTCATTAAAACCTTGTTAGGAAAAACCCAGTGGGAAAAAAAAAACCATAGCGAAGGAAAAAGAGTACAGTACTTAACTCCCCCTGAAGAATAAGAAAATGATCTGCTTCATGAAAGATTTCTGAGACGGCGCATACCAATACCATGCACAAGCTTTTCAAATGTTGCAGTTGGTAATGCTTTAGTAAATAAGTCGGCCAAATTATCACTAGACCGTATTTGTTGAACATCAAGATCACCACTTTTCTGGAGCTCATGTGTATGGAAGAACTTTGGAGAAATATGTTTCGTTCTGTCACCTTTAATGTAGCCTCCCTTAATCTGTGCAATACAAGCTGCATTATTCTCGTATAATATCGTCGATGTATTTTTGATTGTAGATAATCCGCAACTTTCTTGAATATGTTGAATCATGGATCTTAGCCAGATACACTCTCGGCTTGCTTCATGAATTGCAATTATCTCAGAATGATTTGAAGAAGTTGCAGTTAATGTTTGTTTCACTGATCGCCAGGATATAGCAGTGTTACCATAAGTAAACACATACCCAGTTTGAGATCTAGCTTTATGAGGATCAGAAAGGTAGCCAGCGTCTGCATAGCCAATCAATTCAGGTTGTGACTCTTTGGAATAAAATAATCCCATATCAGTTGTCCCTCGTAGGTAACGCAGTATATGTTTCACTCCTTTCCAATGTCTTTGTGTTGGTGCAGAACTGTATCGTGCCAATAAGTTGACGGAGAATGCTATATCAGGTCTTGTACAATTGGCAAGATACATAAGGGCACCAATTGCACTAAGATATGGTACTTCAGGACCAAAAAGTTCTTCACCGTCATCTTGAGGACGGAAAATATCTTTATGTACGTCGAGTGAACGGACAACCATTGGAGAACTTAATGGATGAGCTTTGTCCATGTAAAACCGCGTTAAAACCTTTTCAGTATATGCTGATTGATGGACAAGAATTCCATTGGATAAGTGCTCAATCTGTAATCCAAGACAATACTTGGTTTTTCCAAGATCTTTCATTTCAAACTCCTTCTTTAAATCACAAGCAGATGTTGTCAGTTCTTCAGAAGTTCCAACAAGAGTCAAATCATCAACATAGACTGCAATAATAGCAAATCCAGATTCTGATTTCTTAATAAAAATGCATGGACAAATTGTATTATTCACATATCCATTTTGTAATAGATATTCACTAAGACGATTGTACCACATGCGTCCATATTGTTTTAACCCATACAACGATCGTTGAAGCTTGATAGAATATAAGCTTCTAGATGAAATATGTGCTTCAGGCATTTGAAATCCTTCAGGAATTTTCATATATATATCATTATCTAATTCACCATACAAGTAGGCCGTCACGACGTCCATCAGACGCATATCCAGTCCTTCTGAGACTGATAAACTAATTAAGAATCTGAACGTAATGGCATCCATTACAGGAGAGTATGTCTCATCATAATCAATACCAGGTCTCTGCGAGAAATCTTGTGCTACGAGTCGGGCTTTATATCGTACTATTTCATTTTTCTCATTTCGTTTTCGTACGAATACCCATTTATATCCAACAGGTTTCACATCTTCAGGTGTGTGGACTACAGGTCCAAATACTTTACGTTGTGCTAATGAGTGTAATTCTGCCTCAATAGCTTCTTTCCATTTTGGCCAATCAATTCTACGTCGACATTCGTCGACTGTCTGTGGTTCAGTCTCTTCATTACTTCTGGTAATACCAAGAGCTACTTTAAATGAAAATATGTTGTCGACAACAATCTTATTTCTTTTCCAGCTTTCTCCTGTATTCATATAACTTATTGAGATCTCATTATTTTCAGGTACCATATCACTTACAGGAGATATGTCTTCAGGAGGTTTCTCTTCTGGGAATTCTTCTTCAGGATTCTCTTCTTCAGGAAGTTTAGATATTGTGTTCTCTTCAGGAGCATCAACTTGCTTATGCATTGTTTCTTGTGTCTTCCTTTTTCTAGGAACCGTGTCTTTTGCACCGACAGGCCTCCCACGCTTCAAGCGTGTTTTAGATTCATTTGCTGCTGTACTAATAGATTGTCCTACAGGGACATTAATTCGTGCTGGAGTATTAGCAGCTGGTATATGTGATTTTGTCACATTCTTTGTGTCGGTGAAGGCATCAGGCAATTGATTTGCAATTGTCTGTAAATGAATAATTCTGTGAATTTTTGATTCACATTGACTTGTTCGAGGATCAAGGTGAGACATTGTTGCAATATTCCAACTGATCTCTCGTTGTTTTTCTAATTGCGTTCTTTCTCCCCCTAATGGTGGAAAGACTGACTCATCAAAATGACAATCCGCGAAACGTGCCTTGAAGACATCACCTGTTAAGGGTTCCAAATATCTAATAATAGATGGAGAATCAAAACCAACATAAATTCCAAGTTTACGTTGGGGACCCATTTTAGTACGCTGTGGGAATGAGATAGGGACATATACAACACAACCAAAAACTCGTAAGTGAGAAATATTTGGTTGCTGACCAATAACAAGTTGTAATGGTGAGTACTGATGGTAAGTAGTTGGTCGGACTCTAACCAAAGATGCAGCATGCAATATGGCATGTCCCCAAGCAGAAACAGGTAATTTTGTTTTCATAAGTAAAGGTCAAGCAATCAATTGGAGCCGTTTTATAAACGCTTCAGCAAGACCATTTTGTGTATGTGTGTGGGCAACTGAGTGTTCAACATCAATCCCTATTGACATACAATAATCATCAAAGGTTTGAGATGTAAATTCTCCAGCATTATCTAGTCGTATCGACTTGATTGGGTAATCTGAAAACTGTGCCAGTAAGCGAATAATTTGAGTAAGCAGTCTAGCAAAAGCAATATTACGGGTAGAAAGCAAACAAACATGTGACCACCGTGTAGATGCATCTATTAAAACCATGAAATAACGAAATGGTCCACATGGAGGATGTATTGGCCCACAAATATCCCCGTGAATTCTTTGTAAGAATGATGGGGACTCAAGAATTACCTTGGAAGGAGATGGTCTGACAATTAATTTCCCTTGTGAACAGGCAGCACATGTATAATCATGTGACAACAGAATCTTCAGGTTCTTTAACGGATGTCCATGTGAATTGTCAATAATTCGACGCATCATGGTTGACCCTGGATGACCCAAACGATCATGCCATAGTATAAAATTCTTTGGGTCAAGGCACTTCTGGTGCATCACTACAGGTGATTCTTCTGCTCTTATAGAAGTATAATATAATCCAGAAGACAATGCAGCAAGTTTTTCTGATATATATTTCTTTCCTAAAATATAAGCAATAATGTAGAGTTGTTCTACATTATCTGCATTCGTCGTCTCAATATGATATCCATTACGACGTATATCTTTAAAACTAATCAAATTTCGTGTAGATTTTGTAGAATACAATGCATCATCAATGCATAACTTTGTTTCTCTTGGCAATATTATATTGGCCCTTCCGGAGCCTTCAATTAATTTTGTTGTGCCAGAGATTGTCTTGACATTAGCTTCAAGTAATGTCAAGTGTGAGAAATATTTTTTCTCGCGAAGAATTGTGTGTGTTGTTCCACTGTCTACCAGACATATGGCTTCACCATTCATTTTAGATATATTCAACGCGTTGATATGATCCATGTATCTATATAACATATTAAATGTGCTTAATTAAAACATGATCATTTATTACAAAGACAAGCAGATAAAGAAAACATTACACAAGCTGATAATAAACAACATAAACTAGAACAAATAGACAAGAAAATTAAGTAGTGTGGACATCTCCATCACCAATTAAATGGCCTATTCTTCCACTTGCATCTTCAAAGAAATCTGAAACATCAAGATGAGAAATATCAACTTGGCCATCAAAATCTGTAAAATGCAATTCTGCATTTTTTTCTTTATCTTTAATTGAGGCTTGGTAAAGCTCTCTCAAATGTTTGAGCGTACGACAGGTACGTGACCAATGGCCTCTCATCCCACACCTATAACAAGTATCTTCAGATTTCTTAGGAGGAGGTTGATTCTGTAACCCTTTCCCCTTTTCATATTTATTCCACTGCTGGTGGTATGGTGTGGTATTTTTAAATCTCATATGATAACCTCCACGATAATGTCCACGATTGCGACTATTATTTCTGCCATTATCACGACCACGTCTGCTAATTGAGCTTGCATTCACTTCAGGGAATGGAGCTGAACCAGTAGGTCGGGACTGATGGTTTTTCAGTAACAACTCATTATTTTGCTCAGCCACAAGAAGACAGGATATTAATTCAGAATATTTCTTAAATCTACGCTCTCGATATTGCTGCTGCAGGAGCACATTCGAGGCATGAAATGTAGAAAATGTTTTTTCTAACATGTCTTCATCCGTAATCTTGTCTCCACATAATTTTAATCGTGATCTGATTTTAAATAATGCAGAGTTGTACTCACTGACAGTTTTATAATCTTGCAACCTCAGGTGCATCCATTCAGATCTGGCTCTTGGGAGGATTACGGTCTTCTGGTGCTCGTATCTCTCCTTTAAATTTTGCCACAAGAGCAATGGATCTTTTATCGTGAGGTATTCTGATTTCAGTTCCTCATGAAGATGATGGCGAAGGAAAATCATAGCTTTTGCGCGATCCTGCTGGGATGCGTCATTTTCCTCCACTATTGTTTGTTCAAGTGCTTTTGCAGCAAGATGGATCTCGGCATCAAGGATCCACGATAAATAATTATCGTCAGAAATATCAAGGGCAGCAAATTCCAATTTGGCAAGATTTGTCATTTTACAATGCTAGACCATACAAAACAATAAGCTTAAATCAGGTATGGTGATAATATGATGTATAAATAATTAAACGAAAATTAATGCACTATTCATTGCATTTTATATTATATTTTCCTATTTCAATACTATTCATCACTATTCATGAATAGTAACATGCATCGATATATATATAATATTACTATTTCTGTCTTTATTCTAACTTTCAATCCATACATCAAAAAATAGTCAAGTCACATGTCTATGGAAAGGTATCGAAATATGGATTCCAGATTTCTAACTATCATAGGCAAATAATGCAAGATATGAGAGAAATAAAGCAACAAAGTTTTAAAAGAAATACTATTCATCGCAATAGTGAATTACTGTTCATACTATTCACGCAAATTGAGTGCACAGTAAAGAATTCAAAATGAAGATAAATTACACAGAAAAAGTAGTATCATGATGTAAAGAAAACCATAAAGTAGTTAGAGTATCGTGCTGATAACGTGTTATAAAAGCAAAGAATATAAGCTGGAGAATATAAATCAACACAAAATATGTATCGTGAATAGTTCTTCAGGAACTATCAAATATTTATCATATTTATTCTTCAGGAATATGTAGGGTTAATCTTCTGGATCACCCAAAACGTTATTGCTAATATAAAATAATAATACAACATAATTTTTACAACTCACCTAGACAGCTTTTCTTCTCTTTCCTCTCTTTGATTTCTCTCTTCTCTTTCTTTTCTCTTTGTATTGTATTCGTTGCCTAGAATGAATCTAGGCAACTCTTATTTATAGGCAGAGAGCAAGAGAACAAATAGGGGAGGGGGGGCTGCGGAAATTAATACAGCCAAAGATGAGGCGGCTGTAGGTCAGCCAATATGTCACAATTAACTATTAGTTGATTATAAGAGAGGGTTGATTTTGTTTTCTCTAATTCCAAAAATAAAGCAGAAATTCTTTTCAGTATATTTTTACACTGCATACATTCATTTGATATGAGTTGATCAAGAGTTGTTCCTTATACCTCGGTACTTGTAAGTTTACGTTTATGGAGAAACGACAGTTGAATATTAGAGGGTAGGCTGCCATAATCGGTTGCACCAGGTTACGTACTCAAAGAGATGTGACCTTATACTTTTGTTAATAAGTGGTTTTATATTTTTATAGTTTTGTTCATTCTAACGGTTTTCTTGTAGCATATTACTCTATAATTTTCAACAAATTATCCCTAATCAATATATATAATCATATAACTATCTTTATTTTCTTTCTCTATTTACATTTATGTATCTTACCAAAACTAAAGATAAAGAATGAGCCCGAATAAAATATGAGGACCGCAAAGGTTTCGGTTCAATCCTGTATAAAAAAAAAGGAGGAAAGAAATTAAAATTTTTTTTGTTAATAAGCGCTGTTAGATGCATTTTAACTATGTTTTGTCCCGTTATATCGAATTTTAAAAATTATAAAATCCAACATATTATGCAATCAATACTTAAGACGTGTTCTTAAAAAAAATAACAACAAAATTCTAAGTTCTGACAAACTAGAAAAACGAGAAGTATGGCCCACCACGTGCCACGTGATGTTAATCAATCACATGCTATATTCATTTTTTTCGCGCGGAGTGAATCCACAGGCTCCAGTAGCGTGAAGGTCAGAGACTCATATGGCTGATCGGACCACTCTGATTTAGAGCCGTGAGAGCCACGCGATCTTTTGTAACCGGCGTGGCTCGACGTCCAGATAATTACCTCAGCAATGAGGGGTAATCTTGCCCAATTGGAAAGAAGATGCCGTTCATGGATCACTCAAGCGCACTGCTGATGTCACCAAGTGTGAACACAAACGAAAATGCATACTGGTCGGTTGTGATTTAGTTTGTTTTTATATTGGAATTTGCTACACGGATTTGTTACCCATCAACCTAGATTTGCCTAGCGGCGGATAGCGTTTACTTTTCCTTTCCTATATTACCCTTGAACAAACTTTAAATTACTGAAATATTCTGAAGACCCATCAAATCAAAGGCTAAGCTCATTTATAAAGTTGTTCACTTGACTTGAATAGCTAATTCAGCTTTCGCTTTACAATTGGTTTTCTCTAATTAACCTAATATGAGTGAATGCTAGTCTCCCAACACCACCCCTTTTATACTCTTCACTTTAATGATATTATATGTTTTTTGGTAATGTGATAAGAGGTGTTGGGATCGGCTCATGCACACATTGATTAAACTACTTTTAATCCCTTATAGCTTCCATCCTAAGAGTTAAATATAAGTTGGTCAACATAAAGGCAAATTGACTTTTTGATATTACAAGGAATCAAAATATTTACTTTTTACTCTTGTGATGAATAATTTTTTTTCTTTAATACATATATAGCCATGGCAAATTAAGTATTTCAGATGATTTAATACGTTCTGTAAACTTGACTTATTAATATACACCTTTCACTTAAAAAAATTATCTTAAAATTTAAATCATTTATTTATAAACACTATTTTGTTGTATGTTACACGGTTAGTAAGTACAAGACGACAATAGAAAGATACGTAATACGTATGAGTTTAATACAATTTTTTTATAAAAAATATGATAGCAAAATTCTGCATAAAAATAAAAGAACGGCAAAAATATGAATATATAATTATCCGTGTATCATACAAACATTAATTAAAAAGTTTGGATAGCAAAATATGGTAATATTTATAAGCAATTTCTTCTTATATATGGTAGTAGGTTGTATTTTTGTTTCATACATATTATTAACAAGCAATTAAATTAAAGTGGTAGGTAAATAATTTTTTTGTTTTATTTTTTCAATATTTGATATAAGAATGTGTTAATTTATTATTTCTAATTTTTAATTTTAATATTTTGAGAGAAGTTATAAAAAAGTGTGTTTAATAATTTAAATATATCAAGTACTAAAAAAATATCACAAATATATATGACATGATAATAATAAAGAGATACTTTTTCTATAATTGATAAAGTCGAATAAGTTTAAGAATCAACAATCATACTATTATAATTATAAATTAAGTATATAATTAATAATATGCTAAAATTATATTAAATTATATCTAATATTTAATCAAAGTTTTTTTTCAAAAGTATAATATCTAAAACATTAAATACATGTCTTATAAAGTCTAACTAAAAAAATATATATATATTTTTTAAAGTTTTAGATCTAAATAAAAAATAAAATTTTATTTATTTATACGTATGTATGAATATTATAGGTGAATAGTAAAATTATTTACTAATTATTAGGATATCCAAATGTGATTACTACCAACCCCCGCGCTTCCTCAAAGGTCACGCACGCGGAAACATTCACGTGTTGACCAAACGGTGCCTTGAAATCGTATGGCCGTGGCGCACACACGCGTCCGTCCTCGCACCCAATTTTACAGGTGGCCGCCGGTTTCCAGTCTTCCCATCCTCAACTACAAATACCAGTTCAAGCCGGCCCGTTCCAAGTTCGATTTGATCACTCCGCAACAGGAAATATAAAATCTATAAAGAAACTGCGAGAAACTCCCGAGAGACTCATAGAATCCGCTTGAAAATTTTTCCTCAAAAAGCCCAAATTTTCTTTCTACAACTTCGATTGTTCAGATATTTTCTTGGTAAATCTGATCTTTGGTGATTTTGAATAAGTGATTGTATATTTTGGTATGATCTGAAGATGGTGGCTGAAGCAGAGGTCGTGGTTCAACAGAGCGTCCCGGTCTTGGATGTTCAATACCGATGCAGCAAGCAGGAGGTTGCCATCGCATCGCCGCTTTCGCCTCAGAGTTGTGACCCGATTCGTGCCGCCGAGTCGGTCTCCACCGACCTGTCGCGCTTGCAACTGGTTAGTTCGGTTGTTCCGTTTACTTTTCTTGAATGAATTAGGGTTGTGATGTGGTTTTTATTATCTTTCTGAGTTTTTTTGTTTTTAATTTTATAGTGGTCGTGAGTTTTTACTTTTTAGTAGCCATTGATAATCGGGATTCTTGAATTATGGAGTAAGAATTAATAAAGACTACTGGGCATTCTTGAACTGGGAATAAGTTTGTAGGGGACTCTGGATGCAGAATAAAAAAATCGACCTCAACCTAATTATTTTTATCACTAATAAGAAAGAAAGATAACCCTGATTTCGTTATTTAGATGACAAAAATGATATGTTTTGGCGTCCCAGTAACGTTATTATGGTCATTAGGGTCGAAAAATATAGAAAATTAATAGATGATGATGAAGAAAGTGGGTTTTTCAGTTGTTATGAATGTGATGGAAGGAGCTGGTTTCTGGATGATGAACATTGGACATACTACTTCTGTGTCGGTTCTGAAGGATATTTTCTAGGGTTACACTGTGTGGTCTTAAGCTTGCTAATCCATATTCCATAAGCTTATTTACAATTATACAAATATGTATAGTAGAATATCTCCAATTTGAAGCCACCATGTAGCACATCCATGAGGTTGAAATTTTGTACCCTATTTATGTTTTATTTTGAATTCTAAAAAGAAATAAGAACTACTTCCAAATTTAAAGTTTCCAACTCTTGTTTAATTTATTTCATGTCCGGGCTGTCCCCAGCAATGAAATAGGTCTCTGCACACTTTCCTATGGACCTGAATATTGTGGCATGCCTCGTGAGTCAATGTCTTGTTGGTTCTGTGTCGAAAATATAGGTGATTGGGATCCAGACCATTACTGATGTACAACTTACTTCAGATCCTAACTGATTGAAAATTAATTAATTTAAAACCACAATTGTTACCTCATAAATGTGTTAGATCTAACAGATTCACGTGATGAGTGAAGTTTAGGACATGTGATCTACTTTGGTATAGAAAAATAAGCCGTGTTATTGACAATTCATTAGTTCACTCCCTGGAGATTTCATAATCTGGATATCAGTCTCCTTAACTGAGTTCTCATTTCACCACTGTATGTGATGATACAACTTTTTTTCTGAGTATGATTGGTATCGCAACAAGAATTTTTGTAATATTTCTTTTATTTATGCCATAGGATTAAGAAACTGTGCTGTAGTCTGTGTTTCCTGAGAAAATAGAGGTGCCAATTCGTATTGCATATTGTATTTTAAACCTGACATTCTGTATGTATACAACATCATAAATCATGAGCTTTTCTTGGAGAATACAATTCTGGTAACCTTCCTTTATGTCTTTTTATTTTTATTTTTTATCAGGATATAAGATCTCCTGAAACCTCTCACGAGGCTGCTATATTGCAACTTCTTCCTAGCATCCGTTCCGGTAGCTTTGCAGACATTGGACCTCGAAGTTATATGGAGGATGAGCATATAAGAGTAGATGATTTATGTGCACAATTGGGGTCACTTTTCAGGTTACCTAAGCCAAGTGCTTTCTATGGGGTGAGTGGTTGTCCGGCCATCAACTTATACAGCCTTGTATCCGGACATTTTTCAATGATTGACATTAAACACTGTTTACTGATTGAGATTGAACTCTGTGCAGGTATTTGATGGTCATGGAGGACCTGAAGCTGCAGCTTTTATTAGGAAAAATGTATTCAGATTCTTTTTTGAAGATGCCAAATTTCCTCAAACATCCAAAGTTGATGACACCTTCCTAGTTGAGGTTGAGACCTCTCTACGGAAAGCATTTCTTTTGGCTGACCTAGCTTTGGCTGATGACCGTAATGTGAGCAGTTCTTCAGGGACAACAGCACTGACAGCTCTAGTATTAGGAAGGTGAATTGTTGTTCCAGAACCTGGTTTGTTTCCCTTATTTGCGTCTGTGCTGCTATTTATCTGTGTTTATTGGTTTTGCTACATTTGTAAATACTGGAATTAATTAAAACTGCCTCATTGTTTGGGATGAATTGGTTCTAGGTCAGACACACATCCCAAGTATGTAGATATAAATATTAGCCTTTTGTCTTTCACTTGTAGCATCCCAACCAATTATGTTTTGTCTGGGGTGGTTCCTTGTGAAAGTGGGTCTGTTTTATTGTTTGAATATTTGGTTCTTAATGCACCTCCCTTGGATTGCTGTATTTGATCTGGTGGATGTCTGAAATTATTGCTGATTCCCAAATTTAGGGGTATGCTTAAATAGCTAGATGGTCCACAATGCAAGGTGTCTAATTATGAATTTTACCCAGCTGTCTCTTTAAGTTGAGAAACAGCAATGTGTGATATAAAGCAGAGATTGTCATCTGCTCCTTAAATTTACTGTTTTACAATATTGCAAAATCTTTAAGCATTATTTGGTCCTTTAGAGAATGATTGATCATGCCCTCTTCTATTTCAGGCTTTTAATGGTGGCCAATGCCGGAGATTGTCGAGCAGTACTCTGCAGAAAAGGTGAGGCAATTGATATGTCTCAAGACCACAGACCAAATTATGCATCAGAAAGGAGGCGTGTAGAAGAATTGGGTGCTTATATTGATGACGGTTATCTCAATGGCGTTTTATCAGTAACCCGAGCTTTGGGGGATTGGGACATGAAATTCCCTCGAGGCTCATCTTCGCCTCTCATTGCAGAGCCAGAATTTCGCTGGCTAGTTCTCACCGAGGAGGATGAGTTCCTCATCATTGGGTGTGATGGAATTTGGGATGTGATGTCAAGCCAGCATGCAGTTAGCCTCGTGCGCCGGGGATTGCGGCGACATGATGACCCGGAGCAATGTGCGAGGGACCTTGTCAAGGAGGCATTGCGTCTTAACACATTTGATAATCTCACTGTTGTTGTTGTTTGCTTCTCTTCCCTTGATCACAGGGAACCATCCCCGTCACAACAACGGAGATTGAGGTGCTGCAGCCTATCTGCAGAGGCATTGAGCAGCTTGAGGAGCTTACTGGATGGCAGTGGTAGTCGTTGAATGTACATCAAATATATAACTCCGGATAATAAAGTCTTCCTCATTTGAGGTGTGTATGTAACCTGTTTGTGGCTGCTTCAGATAGATAGTAGAAAAAAGCAGCTTGCAGTTTTGTAGGGAATCTGTCTTCTCTCAGCCGTGCTTGGGTGGGATTCGGGTTCATGTACATAATTATTCTGAGGTGGACAGTGGTGGTGGTGTAGAATTGATTAGGGATTTTTGAATTTTTTTGTCATAAGTTGTCATTTGGGTGTCTGTCCTCTGCTCGTCTGATGATGTTGGTATCCATTGGCTGGTGTATATAACCCTTCTTTTCTCGAACTACATAATTTCTTTCCTTCTTATTCTTCTGTTTCTTCCTTCCATTTTTGGCCTGTGGAGCTATATAGTGCCATGGTATTGTTGGTTCGCATAATTTAATATTAAGTGGGAGTTTGATGCAAACCACCGTAGTTGCACACTTCTATAAAATATTTATATCTTGACATACAGATTGATGGGCTGGCTGCATATTGTGTTTGATACACCACCATAGTTCACATATTCTGTTTGATGGCTGCATTTCTGAGATAAAAAGGCTGCAACACAGACGTTGATCAGGATCCACCGTCCCAGCCACGTCATGTGGATTGAATTTTCATTATTCTTTGAACTTCACTTTAAATTCAGATTTTGTTGAAAAAAAAGTAAAGAATATTTTTGTTCACTTTTCTTTCACATTTTTTTATTTTTTTGCTTTTTACATAAAAAATTTAAATTTCAAACGAAATGTTAATCTGCTTTGGCAGTTTGTCTGTTATCTGTTTAATGGATGTTTACGAAGTTTACTTTTCATTAGTGGGGGTTTCATTTGGACTGGGAGCACGTGCACCAAAATACAAAAAGATCAATGCATCACCAGCCAATCTGTTAAATGAGATTCTACAGTGATAGGCTCCCATATCTGTCGGATTCAGCCATTAAATTGTTAATTTTTTTTTTCTGATGAAGAGAAATACATAAAATTAAAAAGAACAGATAATTTTATTTCGACCAAGTGAAGCTGTTGGTGCTCAGTCATTCTGATTTTTGTTATACTTGACCTCCTAGGCCGTCTCATTGAAGTAAGAAAGGCCAAAGCTTTTCAATACAATGGAAGACCCCAAGGTACAGTAAACAGGTGAAAGATTGGCCATGGCATTGAAAATGGTTTGCTGGTTCAGGATAGGCACTTTTCCTTTACTTCTAACTTCCATAAACTACAGGCCATTATATAAACAAACAGAAACACGCTGTATAAGACCAGGAATGTCCATAACTTCAATGGATGGGGGATAAAAAATGGTGATTTCTCAGTTCCTCTTTACAACATACAGATTCATTAAATACAGATTTCATCCTTTGGGGGAATGTCCCACACTCGTAATATTTTGGTGAAAGTCATCACCTATCACCTGGTTGAGTCTGTGGAGTAACTTTTTGCAAACTTTGCGAATCTTTCTAAACCACGTACCAGTAAGCTCTCAAGAAAAGGTTGCAGTGCCTGCAAAAGTTAACATAAGAGGAAGCTCTCAACCACACAACAATTAACAAGTTCTCAACTGGAAAATAAAATTTCACATTTCAAGTTTCTAGACAGCTGTTAACTGAGGCAAAGAAACTTAATGGTCTCTGCCATCCTAGGCACTGAACATTATATCTTTTACCCTTTCATTCAGTTTAGGCCCTTTAGGGTAAGTAATTCAACATGCCACTTCTAAAATTATAGTAGTAAATTTTAAATCTGAATTGTAATGCTTACTGATGCCACTGGAACCAAGAGTTGAGGAACTTCATATGAAACAGTCAGCTGAAAATGGAGAAATTAGATTGAATGATTAGTTAAATTTAAGCCACGCTAGCGGAAGAGAAAAAGAGTAAAGAAATATTATGTCCACTTTCTCTTCTATTATTCCCCTCATTGCTACCACATGCGGAATCAATGGCACCAAACATAGAAATCAAATAATGATTGATTTTCCATCCCATCCAACATATGTTGTTTCCTTTAGACTACTCTGGATATAGACGAGAACAATGGCCATATTATGGAAATCTTCAACTTGATTAAGGTGAACTCCTGAGTAATCACATCGTTGGATATGCTATGTGCTATCCAAAGATGGATCAAATGGTGGGCGATGAAAATTATTGAGGATAGGCATAAAAAGGAGAGTCGCCAAAGGAATAAACAACAATGATAAAATGCCAAATGGAACATTATTTAAAGCAGGCTTACTTCTACTACGCATAATGAAGGACCTTTCGGGAAAAATCGTACAGCTCCTCTGCCACATGAGAAAGAAGTATATCAAGGTTCTGATATCAAGCACAAGGCACAAACAGATGCGCACGTGTGTGCACCCACACTCGAACATAAATATGATTTTTTTTGGTTTTATATTAGAACACACGCAAGCACGCGTGCGTGCGCGCGCCCACGCACACACATCCACAGAGAAAAAAGTTGAAGGTTAATTATATAGTAGTCGAGCTTTCTGTGGTTCTACGATGTAATTTACTTTTAATTATGTTTGTAATTTTTCTCTCTTTTGTGATTGGCTGTTTTAATTCCGTTTCATGGTTTAGTGAAAAATGTTACTTTGCACCCCATGGAGGCCACAGTGAAAAGGCAGCTTTGCACTGAACCAGTAACCAGGATGAAAATTATTTGGCAACATGAGAGAACAGCTAAACTAAATGAGAAATGCACCAGTGCTAGAAACCAACCTCCTACACCTACAAAACCAATAAACTTCATGGTATTTACAGGACATTACTAACAATTTTGATATGTAAATTGGTACACATGAAATATTGACTGCCAGATCCGGCAGCATGGAGCTCTGCTATTATTTTTCTTGCGTGTGTAATGTTGTTGTCTTGGGTGGGTGGGTGGGTGGGTGGGGGCAGGGGGGATTGGGGTCAAGAACTCAAAACGAAAATACCCACTTGAAAAAGGAAAAGCGCACACACCTCGATTTGACACCTCTATTTGACGGCTAAACCAAAATTCAATGTTGTTGCATTGTGCTTGTTTATGCATCGACAAAGGCAATTTAAGGACATCAGTGCAACAATAATCACCGTCCAGCTTTGACATTGATATAATTGTATGTATATTTGTTTTTAATTTTTTTTTGTTTAAATATTCTCCACAGTGCTTAATGATTCAAGCTTGACTCTAAGTACACAACTAAAGTTCATTTCTGGTTACTTGGGGCAATTTTACTAGGGCAAAACTGCACTATATCACTGGAATATAGCTTGCAAGAAGAAGGTAGGAATTTGGGATTTCATTAAAGAAAATTGTGTGTGCACCAGAGTGTTAAAACCTAATACAAAAGCCACTGAAAAAACTGAAAGAGAATTTCACCAGTTGATATTGGAAGGATTGAATGTGCTCAGTGGTGACAGAAATACTATTATGCATGCCTGTTAGTGAATTCTCATCACCTGTTAGGGAGACCTTCAAGAGATCTCCAGTGGATTTTCTGATTTGGGATGGGCTGCAAAGAATCAAAGGAAAAATTCAATGGGAACCTCACAAAAATGAATAAAAGATAATAGAAGAAAGTATCTTTGAGAAGACGTGAAGGAAAAAAGGTAGGTTCTAGTCATCCTTACCTGCATATTTCGAGCAAGCCAAGAGAATTCAATGTCACGGCCAAATGCTTTGTACTTAAGTGACCATCGTGATAGGTCAGGCTTATCTTCCAAAATCTGTGAAATGGAATTAGTTATCAAATTCCCATTGATGTACAAATCTATAGCTGCGACCAGCTAAGCTGATGTCCAATGGAGAGAAGAAGTCATAAAATCCAAGAATATAATAAAGGTTTGGTGGCCTTTGACCACACCCTGTATCACTGGGAATAGAAAGTGTACCCCATGTTGGTAGCCCTAGTTTTTACCAATGCCTAATGACTTACAAGTCACTCTTAAGGGCATCATCATGTAAGGTTCCTTTGAGAGTAATTGTCCAAATAAGAAACCAGCAACCTTCGTGGGCGAAAGTTCTGGTATGGATAATTCAGGAACTATAAACTTAAAAGATCAGAATACGAGACCATCTGGAAAATTAATAGGAATTGGCAATTTTATGTTCATTACAGGAGGTAAATACAGCATTATAAGAGAATTAGGACTGTGAGGAAATTTTGGAAAAATACCCCTTTTGTCTTTCCTCTTAATTTTCACTTTCAGAAAAAGAAAATAATTTTATGATTGAGATCCATTAGAAGCTCAACTTCACATTTTAAGGGCGTTCAAAGAAGCTAGTTTAGTGACTGCTATAGAACGGAGGTCTACCATCAAGGGCAAGAGGCACATGTACAAAATGCAGTTCCACACGCACCTTTACAGATGAAATGAATGGCATCCAGCGGGGAATGGCTTCGCGATCAGAATAACAATTATAGGCAACTGAAATAGGCACGTCAATGTCCATCCTAACCCTGCATTAGTCCACACAGTTAAATTCAATACAAGCAACACAGAAGCATGGGGTAGCAAATGAGAAACCAGACATATGGATTTAAACAGTTCGGACTATCTTCAGTAGAACTAAGCATCATTGTTCCAGTAAAAATAATTAAAACACCAATTTTTTTTTTCCAGAAATACTATTGACATGGGTATTAAATTTCCAATTGAATGGTCTACTACTAATAATAGACCCATCTCAGCAAATCTTGAACTCAGTCATAAATAATTGGGTGAGCCAGTAGAGAGGCCATTCAGCCCAACTAATATTTTAGAGAAGTTTGGGGCATCTCATTCTCCGGGACTCGTCTACTTCACTGAACCGACCCGGTGCAACGAATCAAGAGTTTACCAAGATTCCCCAAAAGAGGCTCAGATTTGAAGATCCACGCAACCCCATTTCGAGATTAGGATTTGATTGTAATAAATAGAATAACAAAGAAAAGTAAGAAAAAAGTAGACAGAAAGAAAGAAAGGAAGGGAAGAAAGACTATATACGTGCAATCCTGCCATTCCATAACAGGGGAAAAGGGTTTGAAGGCTGGTGTAAAGATTGAAGATGAAGTTGAAGTCCTCTTGTGGGGCCCATATCGAAATGGGTATCTGAGGAAGATCTGGCCGATGGCTGATGAGCTTCTGGCACTGAGAACGACGTGATCATCGTCAAATAGGAAGACTCGGTCCCTGCGTCTTCTGAAGAGCTGGTTTGGACAAGGAGAAATAAAGATTGCCGTTGCAGACATTTTTGGCGGTCTAACCCCACCGTCCTTCTTCAACCCAAAAAAAAGTCCAACCGCCCAAAAAAGGATGACGATGGGATAGACCGTCGACAACGATTTGTGGTCTTCTTTAAAGCGAATCACAGAAATCCACCTCCCTCCCTACCCTTTCCCTTCCCCCTATTGTTATTAACTATCTCTATTTATCTCTACAGGTGGACGATGGATTTTCCGTTTCCCATTTGTCATAACCTGTGCCGTTGCGCTAGAAAGAAAATACCTCCGACCAATAAAATCTTCTTTCAATATTTTTTTTTTTCGTTTTTTTGTTTTGTATTCTTCCCATATCAATGTCAAATATCTAAGATCAACATTTTTTTTCTTTGGGTTTCAGTTGACATGTAAGATGTAACAGGCATGATGCATCTTCTATTGCCAATTTGCAATACCCAACTTTTTGGGCCTCCAAATCTCCTTCTAACCCATCCAAGCAGCAGATCACGGGCTTGCCAAGTCTTTGTATTGCTTTGAGTTGATCTACGCAGTCCCACTGGAAACTTCATGGGCTCCACCTAGGCACCTACATGAATTTTCTCACCCAATGCTAAAAAATCTCATCTCAAGTCCTCACATCCAGTGACAGAACCACATGGTAACTTCTATATAAAACGCGGAAAGTTGCCTTGTGATGGCTTGATGCATGATCTTGTTACTACTTCGATCAGTGGAATGACAGTAAACATTAATTTCAGTGCGCAACTCTTGTACGTGGCATTTGAATAACATCAAATGGGCAGCTGTTTCTAAATTGAGATCTCATTTTTTTACTGTCATTAATCATGTGCATAAATAGCATAGCATGTCCAGTACCATTTAAAGCACATAATGGAATTCATCGTGACTAAGTTTCCCATTGTATAAGTTACTACGATAATTAATTAGCCATTTGGATATATGTGTGTGTGTGTGTGTGTGTGTGGATGGCCATGGAATTGCCTTAATTCTCTAAAGAATTGCTGGCATGCACAAATTAGCAAAAAGGCAAGATCTGCAGTGAAAGGCTATATCCGTCGCAAGAGAGGGGTAATTATTCAATATCTCACCTGGGTCAACTGGCTTCGGTTTCAAATGGAACTAGATATATGTGTCCTTGAAAATGATTCTGCGCGCCAAGAATTAGTGAACATGATGCTCAAACTTTTGTTCACATAGAACTTAGCACATCACACTCCAATCCTATGGTAACATTTTAGCCTTTTAAGATCTAAAGTCTCAGTGTTTGTTCCCCAGTTTTGTTTGTTTTGCGCATTCATTTTTGTTTGTGTTTGTACACTCGTTCCGTTCGGTTCAGTTCAGTTTGATCGCCTCTCCACATTACGTAAGATGGTGTGATCGATCCTGTGCGTAACTTATAGCAGATGGGAATAAAACAATTAGTTCATTCATGTGTAATCAATCTTAAATACTCCATCACTAGATGTTAGGTTTTGGATCCTAAATGTCCTCCGAGAGTTTTAAGTAGGTAAGGCACAGAAGCCTTTCAAAGGAAAACCCACATTTTTCTTAATTAAGACAGGCCAAAACTGCTGCGGTGCGATGCCATGCTGACATTATGAGACGTGCTGAAATGGTCAGCTCGATTGAATAAACCCATTTGCAACAAAGCCTGTAATATAATATGATATATATATATATATATATTCTGTTACCATACACTGAATTCAGAGAAATTAAGCCAGTGTCAGAATTATTTTAAACAGTACTCGTTCAAACTCTCTATGTAAAGAGATATTTCATTTTGTGAATTTTATATTTTCTTTAAGAACAGTTGACTTGCAAGAGAACAGTGCGGACAAACCATTTCTAACTTAATTTTCCTCTCCTTATTCTTTCTTTTCACTAATTCCAACAGCCATCTGCAGAGAGAGGGAGCTGGAATCAGAAAATTTCATTAATTGTTAATAACAGCATACAGTTCTCTTCCCACACGTCATCATGCCATTGTCTCGAGCTCTGCAGCATAGTGAACCTAATGATCTATAAGACCATAAGGTAATATAAACAGCAGATCCAAGGGGCCTTATTTGCAAGTTTTAAGCAAGCAAACCCATCAAGAGACGAGGGCCTCATCAATGTCTAAGCCAAGGTGAAGTCATCTTAATTTCTTCTATTCTCCTTTCAGTTTCTTCTATAACTCGGATCTCATAAAGTTATCTTAATTAATCACTAGCGCATTAGTCCATGGAGTGCTAAATTTTTGGTGTATGCATAATTTTTTAGGCTGGAGGGGAAGGTTGCACTTATCACTGGTGCAGCTAGTGGCATCGGCGAGGAGGCTGTTAGATTATTTGCTGAGAATGGAGCTTTTGTTGTTGTTGTTGACGTTCAAGATGAATTGGGCAATCAAGTCGTTGCATCTATAGGCTCGGAGAAAGTTGCTTACCATCACTGCGATGTAAGAGACGAGAAGCAAGTTGAGGAAACAGTGAAATACACCTTGGAGAAATACGGAAGTCTGGATATTTTGTTCAGCAACGCTGGCATAATAGGGCCATTGACTGGCATACTAGATCTTGACATTGAAGGGCTTGACAACACGATGGCCACAAATGTTCGTGGAGTTGCTTCCACAATTAAGCATGCAGCTCGTGCTATGGTGGCTAAGAAAATACGAGGATCCATCATATGCACCACTAGTGTGGCAGCATGCGTTGGAGGAGCCGGCCCACATGCCTACACTGCATCCAAACACGCCCTCGTCGGTCTTGTCCGATCGGCTTGCAGCGAGCTTGGTGCTCATGGAATTAGAGTCAATTGCATCTCTCCTTTTGGTATTGCCACTCCTCTCTCATGTAAAGCCTACAGTCTGGAACCGAGTGAAGTTGAAGCTAATAGTTGTGGCTTGGCAAACCTGAAGGGCATTGTCTTAAAGGCTAGGCATGTCGCTGAGGCTGCTCTGTTTCTGGCTTCTGATGAGGCGGCATACATCAGCGGTCATAACTTGGCTGTTGATGGTGGTTTCACGGTGGTTAACCAGAGTTACTCGGCCTTCTAAAGGGTCCTAGCCCTACCTACCTATTGCATCAATCACATAATTCTCTAGCTACTGTGCCAATATTATTCTATGGGTGGTTGCTACTTTATGCTTCTCTGTAAAATTTTACTAAAATTTTGATGTCATGTCAAGTCAAACCTTGTTACCAGCACTTCCCATGTGCCTTTTCCTTGTAATCTGCATTGTTATCTTTTTTCCCTATCTTCCACTATCATAAATTCATTAATCCTGTCTGCCAATTGTCTCTAAAGCCTACTTCCCACGTTTTTTTGGCATTTTCAGCTTTCAGCTGTCTCATATTGTGAAAACATCTATCAATGGTTATCATCTGCAGCACATAAGATTATTTTCTTCAGCAAAGTAAAAAAAAACCAACAGTACAGTACTCTGAATTTCACTTTGCATAATCCGATCATTGAGAGAATATCATCTACACCCACACAAACACCAATAAGGAGTGATTAATTGCAGATTAAATTAATTGACAGATGAAAGAGAGAGAGACGTGGGCAGGCCTTCTGAAATTGTGACGACTCCATGTATAATATCAATCACTACCAGTACTGCACTGGACTGAGCACCTTGAGACCCCAGTTACCTGCTATATATATATACAATGACCATAGCAGAAAGCTATATATCTGCTGTTGATTTGTCACTTTGACCAAAGAAGAAGTGTCCCAAGGTCTGAGATTTCCAGTATACTTACTCACGGTTAACTACTATGGTAGTCACAGACTATAGATGAGGAATAAGCTGATAATTCCGCAGGTCATGATTCGATACTACATTAGGATGCATTTCACTGCCTGTTAACTGAAGTCATTCTTGTTTTAACCGGTAAATGAAAGAATATGCTTAATTCATCAGCAAAGTTTTGCTAATTACTTAGAGAACATGTGGAAAGAAGAGCTTTCATTGATGCATTTCGCCAGATCGCATTCCCATTCACTACACAGTAATCATCTAAATACAATGTAAGCAATCAGACAAACATGTTACGCAAATAAAATATATGTATATGCCAGAGCCCCCGTAAAATAATCTCACGAGTACAATGAATGGCCATGAGAGTAATTTGCATCATTGCATGCACTGTTAAATTATTTAATCAAGGGCACCCCAGGTTCAAATCATTCAGATACCAAACCAAACCAAACCACACAAGCTGTCCTAATTGTTGATAATTATATATACGTATACATATTCGTATTGGTGAAATATCAGTCTCCTGTAGAAATGCAATGGTCAAATAGTTCTTTTGAATATATATGCAGAGTCAGATGCCATATCTTGTGTTTGAAACCAATATGTGCAGAGTCAGATGCCAATATCTGTGTGTTTACTGTTTAATTTGTAGTTTTTTTTATTTTTATATATGGGTCAAGATCTAATTTACCTCCGATATGAAATTAAGAAGTTTTACCTTCATTCATAATCTGTTGCATATCCATATTACACCAAGCTGACAGTTAATTTAATACTTCTTATATATTCATCATGCATGCCAAATTCTAGGTCAACCAGCGGATAATTCAGATAGGGCTGCAAAGAAGAATTATATTATCTAGAGAAATTTAAGTTTATGGATGAGACGACTCCTAATCTTAAACCGACTTAAAATTTGGTATGAATGATGAAATCTGTTAGTTTTGGAAATTGGTTGAAGAGTTATGAAGCAGTGCAAGGCTTCTTTCGTTTACACTGGCTTGACCCATATCAGAAAGACTATGGATTAACCTTCAAAGGTGGTGACAATTGAAGGATTTTGCTAAAAACTATGAATAGAGCCCAAGACAATCTTTTTTTTTTTGGGCCCAACCCGGAGCTAGAGTCATGCGGAAGATTACCCAAAAAAGATAACTACATTGATTGCCCAAAGAAGATTCATACATAGGATAACCCAATGATATTTTTAAAATGATGAACTTCTTGTTTTTATGTGAATGGATAAAAAGAAAATGAGCCACAAATTTTTTGTAAAACCAAGTATATTACTACGCTAATTTTCTTGAACGAGTCCGTTTTTGGTGACAAATTAAAGATATTAAGACTAAACCCATCTAAGATTGAGACCGCCTCATTTTATTTGGTTCAAATTATATTAAGAAAAATACTACACAAAATCTCATGTCTCACAGTATTTTTTCCCTCTAAATACAAATAATCGACTTTCGGTGCATTTTCTATTTATTAATGAGCGTGTTATTAATGAGAGTCCCTCGTGTTTAGTGCACTTTTGAACAAAAACATTGTGAACAGCAGGACTTCTTTCGAACAAGAGTACTCTGGCCGCCAAACCAGAAAGTCAAAACTACCAGCCCCATAGCAAACCACCAGCCAATAATCCTCAATCCTCCAGTCTCCAGATACAGGAACCAAGTTCTAGAGGATAACACCCACAATGGTTCGCCGAAGACCCTGTCCCCTGTTCTCAAATGTTTTGAGATTGCACGTCTTCAATTCACACCTTAATCAATTTGCAGACTACATAAATGTATATATATAGTTAGCTAAGGCTAGGTTTGTGGTGATCATCATCATAATCATCATCATCATGGGATTGGTTGTGTACTGGTATGATTTCGTCTGTTTTGTCATAGTTGGTGTCGCATTTCTGGGTGCCCTCTATGTGATATGGAGGAGGGAAGGCGCCGGAAAATGCGATGATAGAACCGTGTACGAGAGTCTAGTGGTGACTCTGCCAGACAGTGATGGGACGTCGTCGTATGCAGCGGGGGTTACTCCAAGGGGCCATGTGAGCTCCACCCAACTGTGGACCAGTTGTTGGCGAGGTCTGCACCCAATATGGCTCCTGGGGCTACGCTTTGCCTCCTTTCTCATCACTAGTGGAGTCCTAGCTTGGGATATCCTCAACAATGACGCTTCCGTCTTCATTTACTACACCGAGTAAGTTCAGCTCCCTTCCTTCCTTCCCTTCCCTCTTAATTTTTTATAATACAAATTAACAGTAGTCCAACTAATTTGTGACCTTAATACATCATTCAACTTGTCCATATAGTTTTAGTGACAAGAGAGATCATGACCAACCAGTAACTTGAGGTACATCAATATGCTTGCAGTTACCATGGAACTGAAGCAAGAATTTGAATTTCATAAACTATAATAATAATAATAATAATAATAATAATAATGATAATAGTAATATAAAGGGAGATAATTTGATCAAAGGTGCAACATTATTATCGCAATCCCTTTCCTTCCAAATAATATTCCATTCCATTCCATGTTGAATTACCATCCAGAGAGATGGAATTATGGCATGCAGATTACAAAAGAGTCTGCACATGCAATCCCAATCCTACACACATACTCATTTAAGAGTTTTGAGCTTCTCAACTTTATGGACTCTCCACTTGGGGTTGCTCAATTAAGCACCAAAATGGTGTTTGCTGAGATTAGTCTTGGTTTAAAACTCAGTAGATATAAAGTTTCATAACAATTTTCAAGAGATAGAAGTAAAAATTTTATAAATGTTTTCTATTTTGAGACTAATTAAGTAAATTATTTTTTTTTTTACACACACCCACCTCCTTTTTCCTAACATTTTTTTTTAATGCCTCTAGGTAATCCCTCCCACTTTCCGTTCCACAATGTCCAAACAGTCCCTTATTCTTAAACCTTCCTTTTACTGTTGATTCCCACCCGAAAAAACTACCGCTTTAACTTCTTCCAATCTCCGTCAAACCCCCTATCTTTAATACGTTGTTTGATCCTTCCTCTCCTTGGCAAGCTCAAAAACAAAATCTCTGCCTATTTTCTCCCGAACGATGCGAGCCAGTCTTTCTTTCATCAATTACGGATGCTTATAGGGCTTTGATGCGTGCCACAAATGCCGAATACGCACGACATTGGCTTCCTGGCTTCCATGGCGAGTGGCCAGTTCCCAGAATTGGTATTTGGTCGCTTCTCCTTTTGTTACCTCTACTTATGCAAATAAAACAAAAAATTTTTTTACAATCCCCCATTAGCATTTGATTTACAAGAAACCTTCTTGGAAATGGAAAGAATGAGTGAAAGAAGAGAGAAAATGAGAGGAAATAAGGGGAGAGCTTTATTTGAATGAATTCATTTCTTCCAAGAAAGCTTTTGTCTGTATCAGAAAAAACTCGCTTGTTACGTTCTATTTTTTCCTGTTGCCTGGTAACCTTCTAAGTGAGGATACTTTCTCTAATGAAGTTACCTATCAGTTGAAGTATTGCCACTTACTACGAATTTTTGAATATTAGATTAAAGTGCATTAGATTTTATTTGGATTATGTTTTCTTAACATTTACTGCTTCTTAATCTTTCTTTCTTTTGATATCATTGATCTGCAGGTGGACTTTCACTTTCGTTATTGTCTATTTCGCGGTATATCAAGCACTTAAAACCCCCTATTTAAATTTTCTTTTCTGGGTGGTATTGCTTCCAGAATAATCTGCGTTTTTGTATACCTTGCTGTAGAATTATGCCCATAGATACATAGTATCACCCAGAAAGTAAAATTAAGGGTGGGTTTTGTTTTTAAAGCATTTTTATTCAATCCAACTCAATCCGATCTTTACCTACACGAACCATTTTTATGTGTAGATAGGGACAATTGTATCTGCACATGGATGCATGGTCTACTTCTCGAAGAAAACTCATTCTGATAATGGGCAAACGGAAGAGTTTCTGAGTGGCAATGTGGAAGAGAGTATGTCTACGAGTGCAGTGACTTTCAGGACTAAACAAATTAGGAGCACCATCATGTTGCAAAGTCACTATGACCAAGAGGCAATCCAACAAAGAGCGGGTTTCTGGGGATACCTTTTGCAAACTGCATATCAGGTCAATCCATTAAGATTTTATTGCCTTCCTTATTATATGAAATTCTCTGACTGCATAGTTTGTCCTGATACTCTGTTTTGCTTTGTTTGGTCTGATATTGATGTGATTCAGTCCTGTCTTCATCTAACGGGCATTTTTAAAGGGTGAATTGGCAGATGATGTGTTTTGCCTAAGCAGAGACACAGGGATCAGTGAATTAGTAGGAGGAAGCATGAGTAATTTTGGTGATTAATTCAATAAATGGAGAATATAAGAAGAAATTGGTGTGCGTGAATTTTTTTTATTCATTTATTTATTTTTGTTTAGTTTGACAATTTTCAATTCTGTGAGAGGTTGGATACAAAGGCTTTTGACAAAATGCATGGGTATTGTGCTTTTGTGTTGGTTGAACACTTAGTTGTTGAAAGTTGAAACATACAAATGATGTAAAGAGGAAGTAAACATTCAAATGATATGAAGAGGAAACATACTATTAGTTCACATTATCATTCTTGGAGAAATTTTTTCCTTTTTTTGTATGCTGCGTTTTCTTTTCTTTCAGAGTTGGAATAGGTCTAATCCTGAGGACCCTAAGTGGCAGACTGTATCACCTAAAATTAATTGACCACATACAAGCCTTTGTGAAGTGCTTCTATCTTTTATGATATGACATGCCTCAAATTCCATTCTTGACTATTACAGAAATATTTTGGAGCCAAGATAGAAAAAAAATTGAAAATTTTTCTGTGGACTTCCCTTCCTTTTTCTTCTTTGAAGCAAACCATATAGTGGAATGGGGAGGGGTTGTAGTGTAATATAAAATGGGGCCTATTGTTCATTTTATAACAGGGCAGCAAGGCTAATCGTCATCCGTGGCTTATGCCTTGGGGTGGAAACTTGGAAGGCTTCATTTATGGGATGTTCTGTTAGTGTTCCACTTGGAGATATACATCTCATAGCTGGTTAATTTGACCCTGTCTTCATAAACAGACTTGTGCAGGTGCTGTCATCTTAACGGACCTTGTGTTTTGGTGTATCATAGTCCCATTTCTATCAATTGCACATGTTCGACTGAACCTGGTGAGATTCTTGCTGTTCATTTTCCTTCTTCTATTTGTTTCCCTAGGAGGCAAACAGCATTAAATTTGTACTATTTGACTTCTCGTGCCTTTTTCGCCATTCCTTTCTCATGTCGCTAATATAATAGTTTGTTGTTTTCTATAGGATGATTTGCATGCCATGCACGAATTTGTAGAACAAATGGAACCGCTTTTATTGTCAATATCAATTCCCTTGTAGCAGTTCTATTTTTTGGGGTAGATAATTTGGTAGGCAGGAATCAACAGCTAGAATTGGAATTTTATTCCTCCTCTACCTGATTCCATCATGCAGGAATGAAGTCCCACTCAAAGTGCGTATTTCATTTCCAGCTGGGGAGATGTTAAATTCATTCCCTCTCATTCCCGCTGTTTTTGGGAGGAAAAAAATTTGTAATCTCATGTGGACATTTGATGGGTCATATTAGTTGGACCTAATGAAATGAACATACAACATATTATTATTTTATT
The DNA here is from genome assembly GCA_033060915.1 of Euryodendron excelsum. Lineage (NCBI taxonomy): Eukaryota > Viridiplantae > Streptophyta > Magnoliopsida > Ericales > Pentaphylacaceae > Euryodendron > Euryodendron excelsum. The sequence continues at coordinate 683,780 of CM065380.1, read as the reverse complement.
CCTACTCTTGTTTACATCAAAATGCTGGAATATATGATATTGGGAAACCTATTTCGAGGCAACCCATTTTTGGTCATGAAATTTCATTCCTAGATTCCATTCCTGCCATTTAAACGACGACATAGCTCATGAAGGAAGTCTGAACTTTTTCAATCACTTTCCATAAATCTCATCCTTTCATATTCAATAGAGATGTAACACTCTTAGAGCAAGAAGCAATGTTGGATGTGAAGAGCAGGTTGTTTGATGAGCTTTACTCGGTGCAAATCGTGATCAACCCCTGATGTCACAGTCATGTTCTTTTTTCTAAAACTCTATCCCATATGCTATTTATACGGTAATTTCATCGCTGCCTGCGGCACCATCCACTATCCAACTCATTTTAAAACTTAGCTTCATAGTCTAAGATATGACTTGTCCAGGAGGAGAAACCTTGATGTCCTTATTCTTGTACTGAGAACTATCCTGTGCAACAAATTTCTCTTTTTTGGTTTTTGTATTTGTTTCTGAATTTGATTTTATATTTGAATGTAATGCTTTATTATTGATCAACACACATTTTGCCATTATCTATTTGGTTAGGAACTAGGATCGCCTGTATCAGTGAATGATTTTGGCTTTCTTGAACATTCTATTTTAATGCTATTCTGATATTTTTTTTTCTTCTATGCTTGCAGTTGATGGGGTGCATGCACATACTAAATGCTGTTTTTCTTCTTCTTGATACCGCTGTTAATAGCCTTGTAAGTATCATGCCATTGAGAAGTGGGAAGCTTACTATTAAGATTATTATGTTGAGTTACTTGTATAGTCCACAGGAAGTATCTGAGCTATTTTTCTGTACATTAGGAACAAATGGATGGTCACTTCCAATGGTTCCTTTGCAGCAACAATGGGCCATCTTATACTTTATTTCAACCATATTACATCTTCACATTGCTTGTTATCCTCCTTGCTACTCAAATGGTTTCTTATCCATGGGAAAAAAAGTAAACAAATGAATGAATTGTTTATATGTTTTCTGTAAACCAAAAAAAAAAGAGGGGGGAGGGGGATCAATAAATCTCTTTTTAGCCCAAGTCTCTGGTTCTGTTTCTTTTTCTAGCTTCCACTTGTTTGATACAAAATCTCTTTTGCTTGGCAGCCATTTCCATGGTTTCGACTGGCATATTTCGTGCTCTGGAGCTGCTGCTATGTTATTTTTCAGTGGGTTATTCATGCCAGTGGTTATTCAACGTAAACATCGAGCTTTGTTCTGTGCCGTCGTTGTTGAAAAGAAATTTATTTCTCTTATCTGGGATTTGCTTCAAGAACTACTAACTTATCTAAAGAGTTTCTCCAGGTGGCCGTATCCTTTCATTGAGCTTTCGTCACCATGGGCACCTTTGTGGTAAATGGTTCTCAGCCATTTATGAACTTCTTGTCTTACGTGGACTATTACATTTGGAGAAGCTAATGATGGTGTTCATCATTCTACAGGTATTTTTGCTTGGCTGTGGGTCACATCCCCTCCTATGGACTATATTGGATGCTTGTAAGAGCAAAAAACACAATTTTTTCTAGATTTTTCCCTCAAGCATTTGTAAAGTCATTTTAGTTTTTTTTTTTTTTTTTTGTGTATACTCCATTGTACTATATTCAGTTGAACTGGAATTTTTATTGATTGTCCAATTGCATATTTAAAGGAGGGAATGATCGTTGTACACATCCTCCATTCTATTTCCACCCAGAATTACGTGGTTAACACATCCCGTTGGTCATTGTAAGCTAAGCGTGAGATTACTGCTACTAGCTTTTTTGGCACTTGTTCTAATTTTCTTTCTATTTTCTATTTTTTAGTTTTTGTTGTTTTGGGGGAGGGGTTCATGAATACTATATAGTTCTCTTGAGATTGTCACCATGGGCATCTTTATTCCTGACTGAAAAGAAAGGAAAAAAAACTGGTAAGTTCAATAAGCCATGCTTAGGCTGGGAGTGACAATGATTCTGATTAATTTCGTTGCAGCATGGTAAGATAGAGGATCAACTATTAAATATTTCACGGGACAGCATGGAATGGAACTCTTTCATTGAGATACTCCTCAACATCATAAGAAGCTAGCGTGGGTCTGGAGCCCAAAATGGAGCCACGAGGACACGGTACAAAGTACAAACCCCATCACCTGTAAATCTTTGAATATCGTCCTCATTAATTTTGTTCAAAAAGCATGGTAAAACTTCTACTCTGATAAGGGGTAGTCATAAAAATTTTTAGGTTCGTGAAGAAATTAAAATTTCAGTAAATCTAAATAGCATAGTCGCAACACTTTTGTTAGCCATTAGTGAGCTGTGGCTCAGTTGTATTGTGCAGACATTTTTGGATTAGAGTGGGCATTTTTGTTTTTTCATATTTGCACTTCAGTTTCAATCATAAGGTGTAAATGTTAACTTTTTCTGAAAAAATGGAAATCTCTTAATAATATCGTTTCTCAAAAAGAGAAGCAAGGAGGTAGGCCTTATGCAGAATCTTCATCTGGAGGATTCAGAGGTTCTGTTGAATGCATGGGTTTAATTGATTTGGGGTTCTTTGGCAATCCGTATACTTGGTCCAATAACAGGGTGGGTTTAGCCAATATTCGAGAAAGGTTGGATAGGGGCTTAGTAAGTCCAGAATGGAGAAGCTTATTCCCTAGAGCCAACATTCGTCATTTGCCTGCAATTGAATCTGACCATTCTCCCCTGATCATTGATAATATGGGTGAGAAGGCTGGCCTTAAGAGGCCTTTTAAATTTGAAGCTATCTGGTTGAGAGATCCTTCCAGCTTTGGGGTCGTTCAAGATGCATGGTCCAGATTTTCTCAAGGATCTCGAGCCTTTAGGTTCTGTCAGAAGCTGAAGAATACTAAACAAGCCCTCAAAGCGTGGAATAAAGACTTCTTTGGTTACTGTGAGGCTTCTATCAAGAATATCTCTATCCAAATTGATCAAATCCAGCAAGCTCCCCCTTCCTTAGTCAACAAGCAGAGTGAGATTGCCTTAAAAGGCCAGCTTAGAGAACAACTCAACAGAAAGGAGACTTTTTGGAAGCAAAAGTCTAGGAACCAATGGCTCAAGGAGGAAGCCTCGAACACAATTTTTTCGTACCACCGCTATCATTAGAAGGAGGAGGAACTCTATTGATGCCTTGAAATTGGAGAATGGGTCTTGGATCTTGGACAGGGATGGTATTTGTCGTGAGTTTACTAATTATTTCTCTGGTTTATTTTCTTCCTCAAACCCAGATATTCCTAGTTGGTTGAATGAGTTCATTACCCCTGCTATTTCCGAAGCAGATAGAGCGATTCTCTCTAAGATCCCATTCCCGAAAGAAATTAGTACTATTGTTTTTGCTATGCCCTCTCTTGAAGCTCCGGGTCTATAAATCTTACTGGTCTACTGTTGGGAAGAATCTCTGTTGACATAGTGGTGGCTTTTTTCCAACTGGTTATCTGTTGAAGAAGTTGAATCACACTTTTATTACTCTTATTCCCAAGTCCCAAAATGCCTGTAAAGTCCATCCATCAGTTTTTGCAATGTAGCTTATAAGGTGATTTTGAAAATTCTTGCTGTAAGATTAATATATGTGTTAGTTAAAGTCATTTCTCCAAATCAGACTGCGTTCATTCCTGATTGAAACATTGGTGAGAACAATATTTTGGCTCAAGAAATCTTTAATACTCCGAAAAAGAAGAAAGGCAGGGGAGCTCTTATGGCTATTAAGGTGGATATGGCAAAGGCTTATGAGAAAGTTGAATGGAGTTTTTTAATTAAAATTCTTCAATGCCTTGGGTTTCCTGAGATCTTTGTCCAATGGGTGCATCAGTGTATTTCGTCTTCTACCTTCTCTATCCTCGTGAATGGGAGTCCTACGGGTTTTTTCCCTACTCAAAGGTGTCTTAGGCAAGGGGACCCCTTTCTCCATTTCTTTTCATCATGTGCAATGAAATTCTCTCTAGAATTCTGCTCCAAGCTGAAGATATGGGATTGATACATGGTATCAAGATAGCTAGGAACTGTACTCCTCTCTCTCACCTAATGTTCGCAGATGACCTTCTTATCTTTTGTAGAGCCAATCTAAAGGAAGCAAAAGTGATCAGTGAGTGTCTTCAGTAGAATGGGATGTGGTCAGGTCAAGAAATCAACAAAGACAAGTCCTCTATCTTTTTCATCAGGAATGTTTAGCGTGAGGTGTCTCAAGTCATTAAACAAGAGTTCGGGCTTTCCCAAGGTGCAATTTCTGCTACTTACTTGGGTCTTCCCTTGATTATTGGTAGATTGAAATGCAAAGCCTTCTCTCCTATTCTGGAAAAGCTTGCTCAGAAATTAAAAGGGTGAAAGAGTAGGGTCTTGTCCTTTGCTGGAAGGCGGACTCTTTTGAAATCTACAGCTGCTTCCATGCCAATCTATGCCATGTTCTCTTTCAAACTCCCTCTCTCAACCCATGATAAGATGGATAGATGCTCTGCAATTTATGGTGGGGTTCACACTCAATAAAAAGGGCTGCCACTTCAAAGATTGGGACTACTTATGTAGACCTATAGAACTGGTGGACTGGGATTCCGCAAGTTTATGTATTTGAACCAAGCCTTTTTAGCCAAGTTGGGATGGCAACTTCTCACTGAAGAAAAGAATCTGTGGACCTCCTTAATGCTCTGTGAGTATTGTAAAGATCAATCTTTTTTTAATATGCCGCCAAAGTTTTCTGATTCTTTTGTTTGGAAGCATATATTAAGTTGCAGAGAATTGTTTAAAGGTTGTGCGTGTAAGAGAATTGGGGATGGCGCCTCCATTGATATATGGAAAGATCCTTGGGTCCCAAATCTGCTTAACTTCAAACCTATTAGTGCCTCTCCATCTTGTCCAAATAATATTAAAGTACAACAGCTGATAGATGATGTTTTAAAGAGCTGGAAGTTAAATGTTTTGCAAGACTTATTCGATGACCACTCTGTTCAGTAGATTCTTAAAATTCCAATATCTTTTTTTCCCAAGTCAGATTCTTGGTGTTGGATTCCTGATTTAAGGGGATCGTTTTCTTCAAGTTCTGCTTATCGAAGTGCTTCTAACTCCTGGAGTCAGCAACCCTCTCTATTGTGTTCAAAGTCTTGGAATAAGCTCTAGGATTTAAAAATACATGAGAGTCTCAAAGTTATGCTATGGAGATTTGCTTCTGATGTCATCCCTACGAGAATGACTCTGGCTTCTTGATTTCCTATGGACAATGTGCAGTGCCCTTTATGTAATGGCAGCTATGAATCTTCAATCCATCTTTTCTTTTGGTGTCACATAGCTAAAATGTTATGGTTAGATATAGGGAACTCGAGAATGGTTTCGATCCGAGTAATATCAATCACAGATTGGATGCTCATCATTCTGAATCCTTCTTCCCTTGGTCTGAGTCTTTTCTATTCCCCTGAATATATGGCAGCTCTTGCAGCAATCATTATGGATAGAATCTGAAAATGGCGCAACAGATTAGTCTTTGATCCAACTCCTATCAAGTTAACTGCTCTCGGTCAGGAAATCAGAGAGATTTGGTTTGATCATCGGTCCATCCTTGATTCCAAAGTGCATAGTGTGAGTCCTCAATAATTTCAGCCTGTTCTTTCCCCTCCCTCAAAGCCAGGAAATTAACGTTAATTTCGATGCAGCCTTCTTAAAGGGAAAGATGGCAATCTCTGCAATCACCATGAATCATCTGGGAGTTGTCATTGGTGCTGCCACTTCTGTAAGCAGTGTTTTCTCTGCTCTTGCTGCAGAAGCAGCAACCACTAGATTAGTTGTTGTGTGGGCTTCCAATGAGGAATGGAATAAGGTGATTTTTGAAGGGGATTCTCAAACTGTGGTTCACTCGTGTTTCAGTCTTATCCAAGATCCTCCCTGGGCCATTAGTCCCTTGATTGATGATATTCTTACTGCGCTGTCCAGGTGCATTGGTTTGTCAGTAGCTTATTCCCCCGGATCAGCAAATTCAGCAGCTCATGAATTAGCTAGTTGGGTCTTCAGGATGGGCTTCTCTGGTTTACTCCCTCCTAATGATCTCCCTTCTTTGGATGCGGGGTTGTCGTAGGCTGGTGGTGTTTTTTGCGGTTTTTGGTTGTCGTTTGTTCTAGCTTTCTTTTTCTCATGTTTTTCTGTCTAGTTTGTTCCTTCATCTAGCAAAACACAAGAGAAAAGATCCGGGCCCTTGGCCCGGTGGTCACCACTCTGACTCGGCTTAAGCGAGGTCAAAGGTTCAATTTGTGGTGGGAGTATGTGGTACCGGAGATGGATGATATCTGCTTTTTTTGCAATTTTTGCAGTTTTATCATTGTAGATTAGAGTTTATTAACTTACTAACTCCCCTCCCCTACTAACATTTTCTTACTTGCTAACTATACTTGTACTCTCTTGAAAAAAATAAAATAAAATAAATTGAAGGGTACATTTGATTTTCAAACAAATTATAAGGAGATAGAGTAACTAATCCTAAAATATTTTCAGTAAAAGGTCCAAAACAAATAAAAAATAATAATGTGATACAATCATAAAATTTATACAAAATTTGAATGAAAATCATGCACTTAAAAAAAACACCATGATGATTTTTAATTATAATAGTATGATAAACATATTATTTTTATAAGATTTTATGTATAAATTTTTTGTAAAGAACAATATTTTTAAATTTAAAAAAAACGCTACCTACCAAATAAACGAAAATGTAATTAATAAAATGAAAAAAGAAAAGAAGAAAGAAATTACTTACGACTGCGAAAAATATATTTTTGACCCGCACCCTGATCAGCTACCTCACATTTCAATTATCTCTCTCTTTCTCTCTCGGTTTCTACATAATCGAATCAAATCCAATCAGAAACAAAAAAGCTCACTCTCCATCTGGTAAGATCCTCCTCTGTCCGTCTCCGTCCCTGTGGAGGAGGAGGAGAAGGTAGAAGACATGGAGAGAAAGGACCGGGAGGAGGTCGGGTTAGAGTATTGGTTTCAATGGCAAGTTCCAGTGTGTGCTCTGATCTTCATCATCCCGTCAGTGGTCGCAGTCAGACTCATCAAGAAAGTCAACAGAGAGTCTCTCAAATCCGCTGATCTGTGGGTTCCGTGCTGGAGAAATCTCAACCCGCTTTGGCTTCTCTTCTTCAGAGCTTTCGCCTTCGCTTTCATGGCTTTCGTACTCTATCACGTCGTCCTCGTCCTCGGAGGAGCTTTCGCCTTCTATTTCTATACTCAGTGAGTATAATTAAAGTTCAATAAACCCCCTTCCTCCCTTTTATTTATCCACGTAGACCGAAGAGAGGGAGGAGTTTTACTGCCACGCCCTGGGATTTGATATCCCTGCTTGGGTTATGTTCAACACCAAATATCGGGTTGATCAACTATTTGTTGATAAGCTGGTCATGACTCGCGTTTTGTCTATCTTTGGTAAATTAATAGACAAGGTTGATTTAAGTGAACTTGTGCAAGATATATATATATATATATATAGGTGTTATCAAATTTCAAGAATACGCTTTGTCTGGAACGTTTGCTTAATTTTGTGGAGATACATGTGTGTGTTAGATTTACCAAATAGAGTTGTAATGTATCAGCTTATAGTGTCGAAACTTGTGGAAGAATTCCCCTCCCTATTCACTGGGTATGGATAAAGAATCTGTCCACCGGTAACCTCATCTTTGAGTTCAAACTGCTGCTTCTTAATCTTATTTCTTTTTGTAGTTGTTTCAGTGTCTTTCCATTTATTGTTAGCTATTGTCTTTGATGTGGGATTGTTATTTGAGTATTAATTTAACTATCCGTGAAGTCTAATCTCCTATTATTGTGTCGTAATTAATTGATCTGCAGATGGACTTTCGCATTGGTCATGGTCTACTTTGCAGTATGTCCAACTCTGTGCCCCTGCCTTTTCCCTTCTACAGAGAGTAGACTCTCAATAGGATGTTTGCATAAAACCATATTTGGGTGCTTTTCCTTTTGACAGAGAAATACAATTCGCACTAATTTTTTTAACCGGCTACGGCTTCTGATTATCATGACTCCAGTCCTCTCTCACATGTAGCTTGCGACCATTATATCTGCTCGTGGATGCTGGATGTACTCAAAGAAACCTTTTCCTGAAGATGGAGAGACTGATGAATTTCTGAAAAAAGATTCCAGAGTGAGTAGATCTAAAAGCACTGCATCTTCTGAGGCAAAGGAAACCGAAGGTACCAGCAAGTTTCATAGCCGATATAGTCGAGAGGAGATCGAGTGTAAAGCAGGTTCTTTGGAGCATCTTGTACAAGCTATTTATCAGGTTAATTGCATGGTTTCTTTCTTTTATGCTTTTAACTACCAATTTTCAAACTGTTTGGAGTGTAAGATGATATACTTGGCACCATAATTTTGCAAATCCATTTCCTGTGCTTTAAATTAGTCATTCTTTAATTATGAGTCTCAACTCTCAAGGACGTGAATTAATAATTTATTGTAAACTAAACATGGTAGAAAGGTTTCGAGACCAAAGGCTTTGAACGTGATCAAATGTATGCTTTCTTTCTAATTTAGATTTTTCCACCCTTCAAGGGGAGTTCTACAGTTACGCAGCAACGTTGAAATGGTCTTACATTCAGATGAAAAATATATAACATGGCATTTTCACTCTCAGGAGATTTATAGTCATATCTCGGTAAATATATGTGCGCTCATTTTAGGGTGCTGCGCTGAGGATTGAACCAAATTTATTTCCACTCCTCACAGCAAGAGAACACAAGCCTCAAGACCTTGAATTATGGTCTTGAGGTTTGTCCTTTCAACATTGGTAGGAACTAATTATTCTTACTTCTTAACAGACTTGTGCAGGTGCCGTTATGCTAACAGACATTGTATTTTGGTGTCTGTTACTCCCATTTCTTGTAGGTGAAAATTTTCGCCTCACCCTGGTGCGTCCTCTTCCTCCAAAAACATTTTTGCTTTTGAGCACTATAGCTTGCTTTCTTCTATTCTTATATTCCTTTCTTAGACCCATGCTACAGATATCATATATGAGCCAGTAATTTGCAATTCTTTTTTTTAGCTTGGAATATCGGTACATGCAATTGTTACATAAAAAATCTTAGAGCTGTGCTTGCCGTGGATATCAGATGCATGATTAGTTAGATTTGAGATGATGACAAAATTATCTGCCAAAAAACGTAGTTGTTTATAAGGTGAAGATGGTTTCACGAGCACTGCTCATTATTGGAAGTCTCAATTTATGCCATGGCAATGCGATTTATCCCCTGCTGCTCTGGAACAATATGGAGACCAGGAGCAGATTTCTTCTAGCTAAATTAATGCCCTCCTGCAAACAGCTGAGAAGATTGTTAATTTTGGGACACGAACGCACATAAACAGAAAATTTTGGCACGTGTGATTCCTCATCATCTTTATGATTGTTAATTTCTTCTTGTTGAGATCCTCTGCATTATTAATCGTTAGATGAGTGGCTCTTCCACATAGTAATTGCTGATATCACATTGATGATCATTGGCAGTTGATTACAAGCATACATAGCGTGAACGCTGTTTTTCTCATTCTTGATTCTGCACTCAATAGCCAAGTAAGTTCACAGTATCACCAATCTTTACACCATCAGGCCTTCAACGGAAGACTCTTTAACTTTACCGTTCTTTGCTTGAACAAGTTTATTGAACTATCTTCCAACTAAATGTTTCAGCCATTTCCTTGGTATGGACTTGCATATTTTGTGCTATGGAGCGTTTCCTATGTTGCCTTCCAATGGATTCTTCACGCATGTGGTTTTACATGGTAGTAATTTCTGTATTACTATATCACTCCTAAAAGCACTTAATTTTCTTTTTCCTTTTCTCTCTTTCTCTCTCTCTCTCTCTCTCTCTAAATTTTTGGTCCAAGGATAACTAATAAACTTCACAACTCTCTTGTAGGTGGCCATATCCTTTTCTTGAGCTTTCGACGCCATGGGCACCTCTCTGGTAATGTTTTTTCTTTCGATGAGTAACGTCTCTGGTAATGTGCTTGCTTCATATGTCATTATCAAGTGAAATATATGATATATGTCTACGATGTATTTATACGTCCTTTATGTGTCATTATAATGACTTGTTGAACTGAGAGATTAACCCCAATGGAGGTTTTCTTCTTACAGGTATTTTGCCTTGGCTTTGGTTCACATCCCCTGTTATGGAATATATGCGCTGCTTGTTAAAGCAAAAGGTTCAATCTTCTCCAGGATGTTCCCCTATGCATTCGTAAGGTCATATTAGTTCTCTTTACCTCAGAATTCTAGGGGTCGATCACTTCTCGAATAAGCAGTAAAATATTCGTACAAAATGAAAGAAAAATTGAAATAGAAGGTTTACACAAAATATATGATGGCTTCCTTTTCCTTTTCCTTTTTGGAGATAATACAAGTTGAACCAATCATTAGCAAATTATTTGAACTCAATAATTGTGAATGCTAACATTTGTTGCATATGGCAGGACTGTAAGTACCACTAGGAGGAATTCATTGGAGAAGAAGCAAACCTGAATATGTACAAGTACTTAACTACTATGTTAGCGCTGATCGATCATTATTCATGAAAATAAAGAAAATGCTTAAGCTGAATATAGGCATATGTTGCTACTATTAATTTATTTTTCTGTCCAACTGTAATAGACGCTTGAGCAAACCCGATATTATGGGTTTTTTTTTTTTCTTTCTAAGTGCCTAGTGCACACAGGCATTGTTAGACATCACAATTCTTTGGCCAGTATGATGGAAGAATTGGTTATAGACATTACGAGACAGCATCTGATAAGAAGCACCACCTTGTAGTTGGTTTTGAAATCTCACCAAAACTGCTGAGAATTCCAACAAGTGTGCAGACCCTTGGCAAAGATCGAATTGTATAGGTCAACCGAGTTGATTTCAGGTCAACTGAGTTTAAGCCTGGCCAGGAGATAAGACAAAAAACCACTTAAATGGGTTTTGCAATAATAATTTGTGTTCAACCTTGACAAAGATACAAAAACAAAAGCTACACTAAAGCTTTTCGTTTAGGGTAAAGTTATCTGCCGAAGACGAAAGAATAACCAAAAGCTTAAAATGATGAAAGCATCAAAATAACTGTTTTGGGAGCAATCAATGGTTTTTCTATTTTCCTAGTTTCTATGTTTTCCAACAACTGTTTTGACTTTTGAGTATTTTGACCAGTGGAAACAATCCGGATCGCGTAATATCTGACTCCGCCATTGGATATGTATTGGTCCCGAGCAGCTGATAAA
>CM065380.1:535000-667500 GCA_033060915.1 Euryodendron excelsum | reverse complement strand
TTTGTGTTCCAGTTAACGTACCAGTAGTTTAATTCTATCCTAGTCATTTTTATTTTTTTTTCTTAGTTCGGCTAATATGGTGTATTATTTCCATGTTAGTTTGGTTATTAAATTGAGTTAGATGGCTCCTCTCACATCTAATCATGAACTATAAGATCATAGTTTTGAGTTCTTTGGTCAATTCAATATTTAGTTTTTCAATTTTTTGTTTCTTTTATCATTAAAAGCTATTGTTAATTTTATTATTAAATTAAAATTTTTTGTTATACCAGTGCATTGGCAAAGGCTACAGTAGAAGTTGCTTCTATTCTCGGGTATGTGTTTCTTACTCATTTTCTCTCTCACACATAATCATTAATCATGCTATTATTTATTTGACATGCAAACAAATTTTGTAACCAATGGAACTTATGGTGTTTTACTGATGAAGTCATGCTTTTTAAAGCTCTATCTCAATAATATTTGCATCACTGTATTACTGTATTACTTTGTAAGCATTGACTAACTGTGTATTTCATGACTTCAATTACTTTTAACACTAAAGAATCTACATGATAGTTTCATTCGATATCATTGACATGTTCTCATTTTAAAATTAAAAAAGTCACAATAATGACATGGATATGAAGTAATCATTTTACCTACATAATTAATTTCTCGTCCCTAATAGGTGAATCTTTTAAGCAATTATTGTTGTCTGTGCATATAAAAATAGATTATTAGGAATTATATTAGGTTCTCGTGTTATAACAAGCATTTTGGACATTAATTATGCTTGCGATATTTTTTTGATTTTCAAACTTGGTATTCTCTTATCGCTTAACATAGTCCTCCTTGTCCTTCCTATCTCTAGTTCCCATCATAAATGAAAGAAGAAAACAGTATTGCTATGAGGAAAAAGAAGGTTGTTGCAGTTGTTACTGTGATGTCAGCTTGTTCTACTGCCTTGTTTAGTGTCTATTCAATATTCTTCATGCCTAGAAAGCCTCGTGTTAACAGAGATGAAGAGAGAAAAATATATCTTGATAGCATATTAATGGGAGGGACGTGGTTTGTTCTGCTGCCTTGTTTGTGTATTATTTGTGTTTTTAGTTTTGCATGAGATGAGTTATGTGATTGTGGTAGTATTGATTTGTTAGTTATTTACAAAACAAAGAAATAATAGTTGTCAATTAAACAAAGTAAAATAATTTCCAAGTTCCACCAATCACCTAAAAGGGGGAAAAAATAAATTCTGGACAAATTTTCAGATTATTACCAAACAACCATAAAATTATGGGAAAAATATTTTTTTCCCCCCAATTATTTTTCAGGAAAAGATTTTACCTAGAATTTTATTTTCCGGTGAAACAAACGGAGCATAATATAGAAGTTAGCCTAAAAAGATAAGGGTTGAATCGAACCCACGACCCATGTCCTATTTTGGACTTGACGGGCGGTGGCGTGCGTGTGGAGTATTGGGTTAACCCATAAGTTTTATAGGTCCTCCCCCTTTTACAAAAGTGGGGTATCTCTTGGGGCCCAAACCTTACTCCAAACTTGGATTATATATGCATAACATGTTTTCCATAAGAAATCAATGTGAAATAACTAACTTTCAACTATATAACCCATATTCAAGGCGGTGACTTTGGAGGTCAATAACTCATTCAATCCTACACGAATTTGAGCAAGTAAATAGTCTAGATTCATCTCCTCTCAAAGGTGAATCCAACGCACTAATGACCCGATATAAAGGATGTATGAGTCCCACATTTATAATAACTCAAAAATCAACAAATACTCATATTTTTTCAAACACGTGTGTATATATAAATATATGTACATGCTAAAAGCTTTCCTTGCGGACCTTTGTATCTGCACAAATAGTGATGCAAATTAAAATATTTGATATTTTTATCTAACCCAATATTAATTATTTTTGTGTAGGGTTGTGATGCTTCCATGCTTCTTAACTCCAAGGCAGGGCAACCGTCAGAGAAAGAACATCCGGCAAATGGCGCCACTCTAAGAGGACTTGACGTGATTGACGAGGCAAAATCCAAGCTTGAAGACCAATGCCCAAACACCGTCTCATGTGCAGATACACTAGCATTCGCAGCACGTGATATTGCCTCCAGGCTTCGAGGAATTTCTTACGCTGTGCCTGCTGGGCGTCGTGATGGAAGAGTACTTTCCTTGGAATCTGAAGTTGGAGATAAGCTTCCTCCTCCGGTGGACAATGTTGCATTCCTCGGAGGATTTTTCACTCGAAAAGGGTTGTCCTTAGCAGATATGGTGCTCCATTGGATTTTCACAATGTGCGAGCTTCTCAAATCGCGTCTACTCCTTCAATGCAACTCATCCGCAGGACCCATCATTGGATCCCGCATATGCATCCTTCTTGAAGACTAAGTGTCCCAATCCAAACACATCCTGAAACGGTCAAGATACTTTAGTGAACATTGATGTTGTGACATCAAATCGCCTTGATATTAAGTACTACAGGAATCTGAAGAACAAGAGGGGATTGCTGTCTTCGGATCAAACCTTAGAAAGTAGTCCACTCACAACAAACACGGTGGCAAAATATGTAAACAATCCTACTCTCTGGGCAGCAGTCTATGGAGCGTCAATGGTGAAAATGGGCAACATTGGTGTGCTGACTGGAACCCAAGGGGAGATCAGAAAGAACTGCAGGTTTGTGAATTAGTTAGCCATCTTTGCACCAGCTGCTTATTAAAATAAATAATGAATTCTTGAAGTTAATTAAATAGCAATTCTATTTTGCAAAAATAGAAAATATGTTGTCAATTAGATTTTGTGCTTGTGTAAGTTTGTGTATCCAAAGCATTGGATTGTATTCTTATGTTTAATGAAATTTAGTTTTTTTTATATCGTCACATGTAGAGCTAGAGCTTAGTACTCTTTGGGTCATATCGTAAGATTATTGCCAAGTTTAGGTTATGATCATGTGGCTTGATAAAATAGTAATTTAATCTCACAGACTATGATACTTACCGTTGTTACCAATAGGCTGTTAGGGGAGTTGCATGCGCTAGCTAGGATGGCTCAATCGGACCTTAACTGATAAAATCAAAAAACATTGTGAAAAAAAAAAAAAAAAAAAAGTGCAGTTCAAAGCAATAGAGAATTAGGTTTTGAATATATATATATATATATATAAAGCCGTTTAGGTGGGGCTAATTTATTACACGGAAGACAACATCATTCGGGTGTTAAACAATACAAATAGACAAACAATTGAATCAGTAAACAACAAATTAATTAAACAATGGAACAAATCAACGAAAGAAAACGAACACTTCCGAATCTTGTCAAAACTCGGATGTAAAGCATGATCAGAGAGAGAGGTAGAGAGAGATTAGTTCACGACGTGGCAGTTCTTCCCGATCTCACCACGTGGGCCTGTGAGGACTTCAAGATTACCCATGTGCACCATTGCAGCGGCAAACTTGGTAGCCCAGACTGAACCATATTTAGCATTGTTCATCACAATCTTAGCTGTTGAAGGGCTGCTCATCAATGTCTGGTCTGAAGTTAATATTCCACGCTGGGTCTTCAAATCCTTATAGTAGTTGTTGTCCAAACGGTGAGGTGTTAGAACATCAAGAGGCACTGCTGGATAAGGTCCTGTCACGTTGGCTACTGGATGGGGACAAATGGTTTTCAAGTAAGCTGCATAAATTGGATCCATAGAAGGATCCTGCTGGGGATAGAGGCGCGATGAAAATGAAGAGCAATGGGCCACGCCAATGGAGTGACCACCAGAGAGTGTCACCATCTCATTGAGTGATATTCCTTTTCGAGCAAAGTTGTATCGTAATTGTGTGGCATTGAAGGACGGAGATGGCAGATTCTGTGTAACTTCATTGAAGAGAGAAAAACGTCCATCTCGACGCCCGGCTGGGACATCATACCATATTTTTCCAACTTTGTAGGCACTGTCACGAGCCGCGAAGGCAAGGATATCTGCACAAGAGACGGTTTGTGGGCAGAGAGCCTCGAGTTGGGTTTTTGCCTTATCAATCACCTCAAAGCCTCGCAGGCTTCCATTATTTGCCGGATGGTCTCTTTCCGATGGTATCCCTGGTATCGGATTCAGTAATATGGAAGCATCACAACCCTGCACGCATGCAACGAAAGATTGCAATATTATAAGAACGAACATAAATCATTGGGAAAAAAAATTGGTAAACTACGTACTATCAGTATGGAAAAGAGCACATATATTATATATATGTGTGTGTGTGTATACACTCTCACAAAGCAATCATGGAAGAGCAACCTAACGAGGCCAGCAGCTATGCCTGGGTCTTTGGTCACAGCTTTATTCACGACTTTTCTCACAATGTCCTCTGCAGATGGACAAGCTGATCCATAGAAGCCAACCCTAAGTTGCGGATAGGCTATTGCAGATACACACACAGAAAAGTCAAGCTAGATAGCAGTGCCAGGACATGGAAACTACGACTATTGGAACTCATTGTGTGCAGTATAGAGGAAGGATAGAGCTAGCCAGCGTACGAGTGAGATGGATACACTCTATAGTATGTGAATATGTGAGCTTTTATAGGCGGATTGACATTGAAAGCATTGTCGAAAAAGTGGCCTTCGCTTGGCTTGGAAAGCCAAAACGTGTGCACATGTAGGCAAGTTGAAATATATCTGTTATGTATATGTAGGTGTGTCTGCCTCTCATCGTAGGAATACGTATATAATAATCAGTCTTCTTCCTTTGCTCCTTGCATGCTCTTGTAAGTCGTCTCTCGTTTGTTTTTCCTCTCCTCAATTGCAAAACCTTGAGAGAGGCTATCAACAAGCTCCACTACAAGCTTTTTCTCTACTCCGTACTATTCATTCTTATCGTCAACCCGAAATTGTTAGACAACTTAACCAAAATTCCACAAAAGAAAACTCCTCTTTTCTTCTTTATCATCTAATTTGTAAGAACAGAATGTATAGTTGTACCAAACGGCCAGTAACATACTCAATTTCCAATATTTAACCTGTTCACCCAAAACAAAAAAACAAAAAAAAAAAAAACTGTTGACAATACCAGCTTAAACCCGTTTTCAGACGGGTTGGTGTGTGGTGGAGTTATGTTTGATCGTGATTTCAATTGTGTGTGTTCTTTGCCTATCCTCTCAAAAAAAAAAAACTCACATAGCTAGCAATCTAGCTATCTGAAGGGGCGAATAGCCAACTTAAGATATATTATTGTTCCTCGATAATGAAAAAATAACAGTTAAATGAAAAACAATTGTACAAGAGTAACGCTGTATAAATAAAAATATTTATACAAAAATTATGATCAAAATAATGTGATTGGATAAGAACCATTTATTTTAAAATAAAACACTCATCATGATAGGTCTTAATTACAAAATGTCACTGTCACATTATTCTGGTAAGATTTTTTGTATAGATTTTCTGAAAGAATAGCATTTTTCATTGTATAATAACAAATTGGGTAATGCTATACAAACAGAAAAATTCATATAGAATTTAGCACTAAAATGATGTGGTTGGATAAAAGCTATTCACTTTCAAACAAAATACCCATCATGATAATTCTTAATTATAATGATGTCACTGCCACATCATTCTAGTAGAGTTTTCTGTATAAATTTTTTGAAAGAATAATATTTTCCTAACAAATTTCGTTACGTATGTAGATGGACAAGTTTTAGAATATGCAACCTTTTTTTGGGTTTAATGGAGTGTATGAAATTTTCCCTTTTTTGTCTTTTTTCTTTTCCTATTTTTTTTTTTTTTTTGGAGTAAACAGATGGTATGCAACTTTGAGAACATGAGCTACTAGCAACTATAATTGTCAATTCTGCACAAATTTTTTGCCATTGGTATGTTACATGTACCGGTACGTTTCGACATATCGTTTTAGATTTATCATCATAAATATTATATTTATAAGAATATGGATATTTAATTGAAAAAGTTGATGCACCTAATATGGCATTACTTATATTTATATTATTTAAAACTAAATCATTTTAACATAAACAATAAATACACTTGACAAATAATATAATTTTTTTGTATATGAAGCATTTACAAATAAAGTTTTTGATGATTCTATTATAGAAAAGTAAAAACCAAATGTTTGTTTTAGCCAGATGAAATTTTAGATTAGTTAGCAATAAAAATAAAAAATTAAATAGTAGATGATAAACATGTCTATATTATATTAATAATGGTGAGCATAAGCATAGTTGCCGAGAAACTCATTTGCGAGAAGGAAGTGCGTTTTCTTAGAAAAGTGCTTCTGATATTGGTATGAAACTAGTTTCAAAATTTTGAGAAAATGTTTTGAAAACTCCTGAGAAATGTTTCAAAAATTCTTGTGAAATGTTTAGGAAACTATTGGGATACTTAACAAAAACGTTTGGAAAATTTAGGAAAAAAGCTTAAAAAACTTTAAATATTAATTTTTATAAAAAAATTTCTCTTACGTTCTAATTAGGTATCTATAAAATTATTTATGTAGGTTTTTACTAAGTTTTTCAAAAGTCTTCATTAAGTTTTTTAAAAATCTTTTTTAAGTTTCCAAAAACTTCTTAATAGGAATCCTATAAATTTCTCAATAGTTTTTTACTTTTCGTATCCTTTTACATTTTTTAAATTTACTTCCTGCTGCTTTCATTTCTCTTAATATTTTTTATTTTCATTTTTTATTTTGATAATTATGAGCATAAGTATAAGCATATCTATATTATATTGAATATAGAGTCAGATGTCTAGCCGTTTATAAGGAAGGAGAGAGACAACAAACGCGGGAGGGGGTGGGGGAGAGAGAGTAAATGTTTTTGGCTTTTTGTACGTCTAAATAGCTGGCTAGTTTTTTGAGAGTGATAGCTCCCAGTACGACAATAAATATTTGTTGGAAAAAGTTTTGAACTTTGAACCAGTATTGTACAACCGAGACACTTCGGTACTCCGGAACACGAGAAATTGCCAGAAAATACAAAACAAAACCAAAATGCCAAAAAGTTCACCAGAACGAAACTACATCATATTTGTTTCATTTTGTTCACGAAACGATATGTACTAATCCGTATTGGTTGATACAGAACGATATTAATAATCATGCAACCAAATGTGCAAAAGTAATTTCAAATATAGCTTTATCGGGTTAGAAAGAGAAAAGAAAAGCAGCTTAAAAAACAATAAAACTAAGAGCAACTAGAATTGTCACAAGAACGTTTTTACAAGTCACAAATCTTCAATTTTCATTTTACTTTCGGAGGAACTATAAAGTTGAAATCCTAAATTAAACTTGATCTAAATGGCCAACCAACATTGGATTTTTAGGGTTTAGGAATGGCTAATTTGTATTGGTCATTCCAGTAATTCAAGTTGAAATCCTAAACTAAACTTGATCTAAATGGCCAACCAACATTACATTTTTAGGGTTTAGGAATGGCTAATTTGTATTGGTCTTTCTAGTAATCTGTTCTTAATACATTGACTGGACTCAGACCAAATTAGATTTCAAATGTACTACAAGTAGGGTTGATATTCAGAAACCATTTATTTCGAGTCCAATACATTTAGATTTGAGCATGCATTTGTATATTCAAAGGGTAAATTACACTGACCACCCCTAAAGTTTCATAAAATGTGAAATAGTACTCTTTACATACTGACAATTGCACTGTATACCTAAAAAAAATTAGAAAAGAAAGTTTGAGACGTTCTTTTCATGACTTGACTATGGAATCTTTGGGCTGCCAGAAATGAAGCAGTCTTCAGTAACAAAAAGGCTTGCTGGGAGAAAATAATGGAAGGAATCAAGTTTCAGATTTGGTTTTGGATGCAAGCAAATTCTAAATGGGAGGTCTGCACTTAGTTCAATTTTTTTTATTCTATTTCTAATGTAAAATCTTTGGACCCTGTTAGTTGCTAATTGTCTGGGTTAGTAGGAATTGGTCAGGTTGATATATGTTCAACCTCTTGTAGCTTGCTCAACTTTGTAAAGCCGTTGGCTTGTAAAGCTCAACTTTCTTTATCTTTCTCAGTAAAATTTCTTTACTGTTCAAAAAAAATTACACTGTATACCCTTATTTTTTAAACAATGTAACAGATTTCCCTTCCCCATTAAGGAGACGTTAGTTGACTAAGTCAAATTGGAAATTTTACTAATTTCCTAAATTACCCTTTGAACCCCCCCCCCCCCCCCCCCCCCCCAACATCTTCTCTCTCTCCTCTCTCCCTACTACCCTACCTCTTTATCTGCCAAACCTAACCATGGTCGAACCACCACTATAACGACTTGGATTTTCTTATAGCAGACAATCCAAAGGTGTGATAAACCCTATTAAACAAACATAGTACTAGACAAAATAATCTGACAATCAAACACATGTAGTCTAAACTGTTTTTAAACATTCCAACATCACGTCGCTTAAACTATTTATTATTACAAAACCTAAACTTGGAGTCTTAATTACTAAAATTTCCTCGACTCCTGCTTAGGTTCCTTGAAGCCTTTGGGTAAAGTAATGTTTCTATTCACGTGAATATCTGAAACATTTCCCATAAAACAGGGTGAGCTATAAAGCTCAGCAATAGTTTAATATCCAATAACTCAATAAGTTTAAATAAAAACTATTGGAATAATAAAACAAATGTGAGATAGCCAAAAAAATAGTTATAGCATCATAAAACAATTCACAATTTTCTCATTTAACATCTACATAAATATATTCTAAAACAACTTTGAGTTGTAATATTGGATTTCTATATGTTCTCCACAAGGCCAAAACACACAGCACATCAATTTTAATTAGCTCTCCTCAAGGCCGGGACACACGGTTTACCAATATTAATTATATACCCTCCACAAAGCCAGGACACATGGCACATCAATTTTAGTTATTCAATTTCGATATTACAATTCCCAAAATCAAGTTTGAAAATGTTTATAAAGTTATCTCATATTCAAAACAATATATTTTTCAAGTAATCATAGGACAGTTCTAAATACAGAATAAAATGATGCTTTACATATCATATTATTGCTTAACAATTCGCAATATACAATTTGAATAAAATATCATATTGAAATTACTAGATCAGTGCCCCTACTTGATCGTCCGAGTTGACTTAGGTAGTCCTATTGGATTCATATCAATTTGCGTGCAACTCTACCAAGTACAGTTGTTCATTAATAACAGCTCAATTATATTACTATATGATGTAAAGACTCTCTAATGATTCTAAGTTTATTCTTCGTAACATGGAATGACTAAAATGCCCTTATGGCTAGTTCGGCCTAATGGGTATGATCTCTATTGTCCTTTAGTTTTGAAAATCCTAAACACACGCAAGGGTTTTTCTAAAGTCCTTTGAAAATATTTTATGAAATAACCTTTGGTACTTTAAATTTATTAAAATAATTAGTCCAGGTAATTTTTGAGATTATTCAACTAATTTATGTCAAATTCTGAACAACTAAAATTTTTAAGAAATGATAATTAATTTCTAAAGTTTTCAAAATTGATTTCTGAATTTATTATTGTAAAATATTAGCTCAAATAAAATCTTTTTAGTAGCTAATTTTTTTTAACTTTCAATATTTATAGTTCATATAGAAAACATGTATTTATTTATTTGAAATGTTCAAAATACATAATAATGAGTAGATATATATATATATATATATATTTAAAACTTACCCGCTCTCCTTCCAGAGTTAGTTAATGGGTAAAATCAAGCCATACAAAAATTGTAACAATCTAGAATTTGTAAATAGAGTTAATCGTTCAAAAGATGTTTCAATTAAAATTTAAGAAGTACATAGGGCTTCCGGGCTAGGCCGAACAGGGTATAAATGGACTCTACATTACTTGTGGGACCCACTGGTCGAAACTACAGTCCAAAATCATGCTTGTGTCTTGCTTGACCATTGCTCATATTTTTGTTTGATTTTGACACCCTTCAATAAATCAGATTTTTGTCTCTTGTTACTTAATGGAATCAAGTCATTCTTGAGCCTAAATTCAAGCTCTCGAAAATATCTACAACTTCCATGTTGTAAGATTTAGTAATAGAGGTTGTTTGGACCACTGAAATTGGTGTGACAGTGCATAGTTCTACCCAAATTTTTTGGGCAAACCTGTAATTCCATTCTTCGCCTTTTCCTTCCACTACCCAGGTTAATATAAGACCATGCATGACTTAATTAACATTTTTATCACCTAGCCTACTAATCTAATGCATCGAGATCAAAAAATAATTTGTAAGATGTTATATGCATGAACTCGTATTGCGAATAAATATATGTATATATATTTGTAAAACTTCCATCATTTTGTTTCCAAACCACTTTAGCCTCCATGGTCAGGTTTTAAGGTTACTTGTTACTCCAAGTAGCTAACTTTTAGTGCTAAAACACAGTTTGGTTTATTGATTGTCCAAATCTCAAATTTCCAAGCTTTTTCTTCCTTATCAGTTTTTATAATGCTCTGGCCATCCTTGTCATCTTCCGGCCAATGTTTTCTATATGCATGCATGTCTATACAAATAGAGATATTTGAAAAGTTCTTACCTTATGTTAGCAAGGTCTTGATTCAGACTCATTTTCCTTCCTTTTTTTTTGGCCAAACACCCACCAGCGCACAAACTCTCTTTCTCTCTTCTCTTTCTTTCTTTCTCCCTTTCTCTCTTCCGTCTCTCTCTCTTTTGGGTCTTTGCATTCTTTTTTGCAAGAATTTATCTCCTTCAATGCATTGGAGACATGTCCATTGGTCAATGGAACTTGTCCCCCACTCTCTCTTTAACTAAATAAGCATGCTTCTTGGGGTCCTCTATGTGGCGGCTTTAGAAGACACAATCATGCTTCTTATTACTCCACTATGTTGCTCCGATGTCTTATATCCAATAGTTGTATTGTCTATTCTCCATACATTTTGTAGTCATCTTTATCATTTTGGATTAAAGAAACAATCAAGACCTTAGTGTTGTCATCCCATTAAATATCCAATTTTCAATTCTTTACAGCCAACATAATATTAATGACTAATTTTTTTCTTCGCATTTCGATTTATTTATTTTCTTTCCATATTTTTTTAACCAGACTTCATTACCGCATGGTTTTTGTTAGAAAATTTCAATGGGAACGAGAAAAGAAAGAAAAAAAATACCGCGTTTTACAACCCGTCCTCCCTTCAACCCTTCATCTCTCTTTACTCTATTAACCAATCTTTTCTCTTCCTTTACCATGGCCCCCACACATCACCCAACCACCGTCACCGAGCTAAAACCCCTTTGGTTTCTCTTTAGGACAACCACCACCACCACCACCATCATCTTCAGCCTCCATAACTCCCCTATCCCCACCACTACCAGCACTTCTCTCTCACTCTCGGATCTCTCTCTTTATCTTACTTTCGAAAACCCCCATATTCTCAGCCACAAATTCCCCATTAGTACCAAAATTCCCATCACAAACATTACATACACACAAACCAATCAAAGAAACAGAGTTTGGCCTCCACAATGAAAATACACATATGTCTATATATATATATATATATATATGTATATATACATACATACATTAGGTAATCAAAATGAATGGTGATGGCCAAGCCAAACCCACCATAGTCGAACTCCTTCTCATGTGCTTAATGTCATGTTTAGCTTAATTGCATACATTCTAGTGTGTGATTACACTAATTGAGGAGTTTTACTAGCATATTTTAATGAAAGCATGCCATGTGGGAATTATCATATTTTTTAGTATAATTAGTGGACTTAATACATGATTAATTAGCTTAATTAATCTCTATACTTAACTTAATGTTAATGATAATTAATTATCATAAGTGTGATTAATTATGTTAATCATGTAAATTAGTGAAGCAAGGAGGTGTAGGTGTGTGCTTCACCTAAGTGTGGTGTGTATATAAGGTGTGTGTTTCATCTAATAGGAGGTGTGTGCTTGTTGCTAGCATTGTGTATGTGTGTGACATATGTGGCTATAAATACAAGTTGTATCTATAGTTGTCTTCAAGCCAAGTGAGGAGAGATGAGAGAGGAGCTTGTGTAATAATTGTGTTTGCCAACAAAGAAAGAGAGAAAAAAGAGGAATAGAAGATAAATGAAAAGGAAGAAGAAGAGATTGAAGGAGAAAGCTTGAATTTTCATTGTTGAGGTGAATTCATGCCTATACTTGATTCATTGTACTCTGATTAATTATTGCATACTAGCATACCCTTTTATGTCATAGATGTGAGAATTGAGGTGAGGTGTGGGGAAGTGTTAAGGGTTTCCAAAGAGGAAGCCTTGAATTCTTGATTTTGTGGATGTTTTGGAGCTCAAAGTCTTATTTGAGACTTTAGAGCACCATTCTAAGATTGGAGGACATAGAAATGGGTTAGAGATTGCATGAGAGATTTAAAACCAAGTTTTTGTGTCATTTAGGTCGAACTAGGTGAGCTCGGGGGTGCTAGAGCGGGCCCGAGGGCGCCTGATGGCACACCTCACTAGCTAGAGGGTGCCAGAGTGCACAAGAGTGTGCTCGATGGTGCGCTTCTCTGGAGGAAGGACACCAATGTGCGCTCTAAGGGCGCACTAGCGTGCTTCCAGGCCATGGTTACAGCGCACTTTGGTAAAATGGTCATCTCTCACTCTACAAAACTCAAAACGCCACACCGTTTGAAGCATTGAAATGTATACTCATAGATTTTTCTATTGATGTAAAGTTGGTACTCTAACTCCTTATAAATTGAGAGATATTACAGTTTAAAGTTAATTAAAAATTACAATCAGCAACACTGTTTTCCAAAATTTTAGTCCATTTTTCATTGAACCTAACTTCTTCATCCATAATGCATTTTTAACCCATGATCTATCAAATTAAAGGTATTTAACCCTATTTTTATATGAAATTGATCTAGAATTTAAATTCAATATCTTAAGATTGATGTGATTCAAAGATTAAATTTGTGTTGAGGGATTAATGTTCCAACTTTCAAATTTTGTACTCATGTTATGCATTAGCACATTTGTATGGTATTCTAGTATAATATTGGGAGTATCATTTCATATATTGATGCTTACTGAATTAATTGAATTGAATATCTTGTTGCCTATGTTGGTTATGATTGTGGGATAATTATTGACTTATGAGATGACATTGCATACAACATACATTGTGTGCATATCTTACATTGCACTGAGGAGATTTAGTTAATGTAGGACTAACCTAAGGTTTAGCAGACGTGAGGCTAACCTAAAGGATGTTGATGTGAGACATTCTTGATAACAAGTCATCGATATATTGAGCCAATGTTATCAAAATAACGCGCACACATGTGGTGTATTTTATATTGTATAACAAGAGGCATTGAATTTCAAAAGGCATTTCTTATTGGTATTGGTGGCAAGCGTATGATTATACAATAGTGATGATGGTGGATTATCTATTGTTGATTGATTCGGTGTTTATTTACCATTCTTTCTTTAAGAGTTCGATTATCTTAGTAAGCACGTTGATATATAACTGACACCCACACAGGTTATTTTGCAAGAAATACAGTGATATCAGATCCACTGTTATTGATGTCGGTGTTGAGTTAGAGTGCTTTAAAGAGTCGTAGATTTGTATTTGTTGTATATTGAATGAGAGCCTGTTCGAGTTAGTTTATATTTGATCTTGCAATTATTATGGTTTTGATTTAGTGTTCTTCTCTTTGTGATGTATGTTGGAGGAGTATGAGATGGTTTAATAAATAATGATGTTGTTATCCTTATAAAATTCTTATCCTTAGGATTGTTGTGAGATTTCGCTAACAAATTGTTAACCTGTACAATCACATCCATTCTAAGAAAATGTTGATGACGTCTAATTAGGACTAGGTGTGTCAGATGTTGTTGAATGAAAGTCATTCACTTTTAAATAAAACACTCATCATCATAGCTTTTAATTATAAAAATGTCACAGTCACTAGTAAAATTTTCTTAAAAAAAAAAGTAGCATTTTCCTTCTTGTTTATTAAAACTATATATGGCAGAAAATATTTTCCAACAATATA
Source organism: Euryodendron excelsum (assembly GCA_033060915.1). Taxonomy (NCBI): domain Eukaryota; kingdom Viridiplantae; phylum Streptophyta; class Magnoliopsida; order Ericales; family Pentaphylacaceae; genus Euryodendron; species Euryodendron excelsum. The sequence goes on along the minus strand of CM065380.1, from coordinate 653,440 downwards.
ACAAAATAGGGTTAAAGCCGGAATTCAATGGAGGTTCTCGAAATTAAACGGGGCACTAAGAAGGGAAGGGAAAACAAAAAAAAAAAAAAAAACAACAACAACATGCAACAGTGCGGCGAAGAGGTCGTGCATGGACTACATGACTGCCATGCATGTTAACGATCGCTTTATCCAGTAACCACCTATACTGTACACCATGTAATGGATCCATGCAATTCTGTGGAACGGAGTTGTATTATATAGGTCTTGGGAAGCCATCAAATAATATCTCTGAGAGTGAGAGCATACTTTGATTCTATTAGGAGGAAGAAGGCAACAAATCATTGTCATTGATTGACAGAATGATTAACACACACTTGAATTAACAATCAACATATCAAAAAAATAAAATATAAAAATAGAGAAGGAAGAATACAATGATCTTCAAATACTTCGAGATCCCAGCAGTGAAGCAAGATATGGGAGCGAGCTCTATCAATTAATTCACAACGTGGCAATTCTTCCTGATCTCACCCCGTTTGCCTGTAAGGACGTCAATGGAGCCCATGCGCACCATAGCAGTGCCAAACTTGGCCGCCCACTCAGAACCATATTTGGCGTTGTGCATCACTATCTTAGCTGTAGAGTGGCTGCTCAGCAATGTTTGATCTGAAGTTAGCAACCCACGGTGGTTCTTCAGTTCCACGTAGTATGTGTTGTCCAAGCGGTTTGGTGTTAGAACGTCAAGAGGCACTGTTGGATCTCGGCCAGCACCATTGCTTGATGGTGATGGTGGGGGGCACTTTGTTTTCAAGGATGCTCCGTACTTTGGATCCATAGAAGGATCACCTTGTCCTTGTGGGTGAGTGGAATTGAAGGCATACAGTCGGTTGGAGAAGGATGAGCAGTGAGAGACGCCAATTGAGTGAGCACCTGAGAGTGTAACCATCTCGTCTTGTGACAATCCTTTTCGGGCAAAGTTGTCCTCCAGCTGCTTGGCATTGAAGAAGGGAGGGGGTAGATTCTGTGTAACTTCATCGCTCAAAGAAACACGTCCATCACGACGCCCAGCCGGCACCGCATACTTTATGCCTCCACTTTGAAGGCACTGTCACGAGCAGCAAAAGCAAGTACGTCGGAGCATGAGACAGTTTTGGGGCATATGGCTTCAATCTGGGCTTTTGCCTCCTCAATCACCTCGAACCCCCGTAAGCTTGGGTTATTGGCTGGATGTTCTTTTTCGGCTGGTTTTCCCGGTGTTGAATCCAGTAGCACGGAAGCATCACAACCCTGAAAACAACTTCTTCTTAATTAGATAATTAATAATGAAAATGCTATTCTAGCTAGCTGAAGGAGAGTCAGTCATGATGAGTCAGTTAAATTATCATTTTAAGGATGAAATTTAGAGCATACCCTGACAAAGCAGTCATGGAAATGCATCCTAATGAGGCCACATGCTATGCCTGGATTCTTGGACACGGCTTTGTTCACAGCTTTTTTCACAATTGCCTCAGCAGATGGACAAGAAGTTTGATAGAACCCCACTTTGAGGGGTAGTGAAGCCATACTAGTAGAGAGATAGAGCGAGAACAACAAACAAGAGAGTAGTGCAAGGACTTGGAAACTACAGTAATTGGCATCCATTTTATGTGAGAGAGAGAGAAGAAGAAGAAGATCGTACCGCAAAGTCAAAAAAAAAATAGTCTACAAGAAGTATTAACGGAATACAAAGCTGAAGGAAGACAATGAGTACAATTAATGGTATGGACTCTGGAGATCGATCGATCGAGGTCGACAGAGCATGCAGTTGTGTACTGCAAGCAAGCATATATATACACATATATAGGTGGAGAAACGTGAAATCCTCAATGAAAAGTCGGAAGAGGTCTTACTTTAAAAATGCGTGTAGCTGTATGCCCAACTGGGATGTTAAGGCCCTGTTTGGAATTGGTTTCAGTTCCGGTTTCGTTTTCGTTTTTCGTATTCTCGGAATCAAAAAATTTGAGAACAATTCATTTTTCTTGTTCTCGAAAACAAAAAAATGGGACCATCGAAAACACTATCGTTTTCATATCGTTCTCATTTTCGTATAAAAACGGTTCCGAAAACTCAGAAAACACCTTTTTAATGGTTTTTGAAACTGAGCTGTTTTCTGAAAAATTTCTCGAAAACAAGTTCTGGAACCAGTTTACCAAACACGGTTTCAACGAAAACAGTTTCCGGAACCAATCTGCCAAACACGGTCCCGTCGAATTTCAGAAAATAAAAACAGAAAACAGAAAACAGAAACTCAAACCACAACCAAACAGGCCCTAAAATTTTCTTCAGGATTTCGGACTTTGAACAGTTCTGCCACCCTCCTCCCGTCCATTGAATGAAGATCGACCTACATATATATTCTTCTTATTCTGTCCTTCCTGTGTGCTCCTTCTGTCCTTCTCTTTTTCTTTTCTCCTTTTGTTATGAGCTACATTCTGACTTTTATTTCAGAAAGAACAAGAATGGCAGCGCCCACCCCAAAAATAAGAATGATTATCTAAGAGACTTTACCAATTTTGAACTTTAAAATAGATGAATAATATATAAGGATTGTTATCCAATCAAAAAATTTATATAAAATTTTTATACAAAATAATATATCTTAATGAGAATTTTTCATTTTAAAATAAACATCTATTATAATAGTTTTTAATTATAAAATGAGAATTTTTTATTTTAAAATAAACATCTATTATAATAATTTTTAATTATAAAATTGTTACTATTATATTATTTTGTATGAAATTTTTGTAAAAATAACAATTTTCATAATATATAAAGTGTAGTTGGCATTTCAAGCCGGTCATTGCTCAAGTCAAGTTCTTATTATATGCCCGTTTCTTTAAGAGAAAGTCTAACCACAAGTGTACGGTATACGATCACTTCTAGCTCAATTTGAGTTATATCAATTAAGACCTGTCAGCTCGTCCTGTCTCATATCGGAGTGCGAGTAACAGTCCATTGCGTCTGTAATTAGCATTTCACAGCATATTAGAGAGAGGACTTCATTCTGTGTTTAGTTTTTGTACGTTAATGCCCGTCTTCAATCTTCTTGTCATTAACTATAAACAAATGGCACAAGTAGAAAACAATGTGGAAGAATCACCTGTACGTACGTACATTTTGTTGAAAATGTATTCCAGCATAATTATGTTTGGTTAATGCCTATATCCTCTCTCTTTTTCTTTTCTTTTTTTTTTCTTTCCTGTTGAGACTTGAACTGTGAAATCTAAAGTCACAGTTTTTTAGGATAAAAAGATATAGATAAGTAATAAGTAAAGTGATAATAGATGATAAGTAATATTATGATATGATAAAAAATTATTTTATTATATTTGATTAAGATAGAGTAAAAAACTGGATAAGTAATATCATGCTTAATATGTCAAATGGAGATGGAATAAGAAATGAGATTAATGTATGAAATTACCTTCTTAACCATACAAAAAAATTAATAATATATTGTAATAAATAATCTAATATAGTATAATATACGAGTATCTTATAATATGTTAGCATTATACATTATACAATGCCTGACAACAAGACAGATATTTTTTTGTTGGCTATTTTCATTAAAAGGCAAAATCATAATTTTCCATCATATCCCAACCAACTGCATAAGCAATACCACCCTCTTTGGGATGCTATCCCCTACGTTCTTGGGAATTTATGTCCGAAACGGATGAGTAATCCAAAGCATTAAATTTGTGGGTCCCACCGGATGTGGTCTCCAATCCCACGCCATTTATCCGGCAAACAAACAGGGCCAGTTCGCCAATTGACAAGGGAGGCAAAAATGTGGAGCCGAAGTGTGTCAAAAGGAAGAATAATTGGAAACCAGTTGGAAACAGGCTAGGTATTGTTCAACTCTCTCGAATTTGATTAAAAAAAATTTAATATTATACAAACAAAAAATTTATATAAAATTTATTAATAGATACGTGACAATATTTTTTATAATTAAAAATAATTATAATTTATTTTATATATTTAGTTTTAAAGTAAATAACTTTAATTTAATTACATCATTAAAATAATTGTGAACCATTCAACAGGAAAGTAACCTTTTTATGCCCACAATCCTTTGCAATGTACATGAATTTGAGATTATATCTCGTTTCTCTATTAACTATTTACGGTTTACTTATATTGTTTTTGTTTTTCTGTCTCGTCGATATACTTTACTAACTAGGCTAATAAACGCTTTCAAGATTTATTAAAATAGCTGGATTCTCAGTTTGGGATAGGTTTAAACTTTTTCAACCCTATTTAATAAGTAGCGTGGAACATGAGCGTATGAGTGCCAGAACCCAACATCAATCTTAGTGGTCCTGGACTAATTATATGAAAAATTTAGTTTTGATATACTGACATTGTAGAATACTTTTACAAATGTAAAGTACTAGAATGCGATACGTGTTTTTTGAAATTTAAGTATAAATAACAACATAAAGAAACAAAACTCATGGACACATGTTATATTCTGATGTCCGCTTGTGTAAAAAAAGATTATTCATTGTCAGCATCAAAATTAAACTCCTATATTAATAACAAGCTTGAGAACTTTATTTAAAGTCAGCCTAGGCCCAAAATATATGTTGAGCAATGTATTTTTTTATTTTAGATTATTTAACTTTGTTTTTGGAAAATAAAATATATTTCAAAAAATTAGTTCTAATATTTAAACGCTTGGGTTTTAATAAAATGAAATGGAAAATTATAAACAATGTAAGAAAATGAATATTTTTCATAATATACTGGGCCGTAACAATCAATATTTACAATGGTCCATGGTCCATCAGTGCTCATATCACTTTCTGCTTAAAATAACTATAAGTTGAGCACCTCTAACAAACTGCCTTAAAAATTAAATTTTGACTTGTATTAAGTGGTTTTCATATTTATCAAGCTTTTCTATAAAAATCTCAGCTTCTAAGAAAATTTCTTTTAACAATGATTGTATTCAGTGTCAAAGGCGTTTACTTAAATAAATTATATTTTTAATTAAAAGTTTTTAAGCACTAGCTAGCCCAAATAAAACCTTAAAATTTAAAACATATGAACGGGCTGTTGAACCTCCTCTTGGGCATATGTTTCGGGTCCTATTAGTTTAGTAATGAGCCTTACAGAACATAATAGTTAATCTCGCACCACATCAGTTGGTACGGTTCAGTATGCACTGTACCAATATTTATATGATTAATTTACCGATTTGTATTGGCATATACTGAACATATCGACTGATGCCAGAGTGCACCGGACAATTTGTTTTTTTTACTCTATTTCTAATCTATCATTGAATTTTATATTAGTTATTTCGTTTTAGTGACTTTTAAATTTTTAATATGAGTGATTTTTATATTTAGAATATATATATATATATATACAACAATGGCTAGGACGTTTTGGTAGTAACTTATTATATCAAAATGCTTAGACATTTTGTTAGAATGTAACAGACAATGAGAATGCGTTTTAAGTCTTTTTAAAATATTTAAAACTTGTGATTTACTATTTTGATGACTTTTTAAACTACTTATAACTTGTGTATGTTTTGTTATAATGAGATTTTATTTTATACATTTATAATATATGCATATATATATTTTTACATAAATATATAATATTTATAGTGTCAAACTCAATAAGCTGCGCTGATACAGTCTAGTATTGGTACGTACTGTTTCAATGACAAAAATGGTACAGTAGCTGGTGCGAGATTGACAACTATATTGTAGACTCCATTGTGTAGTAAGGGTTCGTTTGGCACAACTTTTTTTAACTTTTCGCATTTTACTTTCTTGGCTTATAAGCAAAAAGATAAAAAAAAAATTTACTTCTTTGCTTTTATGCTTTTATAAGCTAAGAAAGCAGAAAAACAAAAAAGTTCAAAAAAGTTGTCTTTTTTACTTATAAACCGAAAAAGTCAGCCTAAAAAAACTTTTAAAAAATAGAAGCAAATGGCCCTAAGTCTTACAAATACCGAGAGTGATAAGTAAATTTTAATTTAAAAAGTCAGCACAAACAACAACAACAAATAAATCAAATTAAACTAAAAACAAAAATAAAAAATCTACTTTCAATCGTACAAAAATAACATCTATCCCAAGAGTAAAGAAGATTCAAATCCAGAACACAACAAAAATAAAAAGGTTTTACTTTTACACTATGTTTAATCTTGAATTTGTGAAGGTATAGAAAAAGGAAAGAAAACTGCACAAAAATAAATGAAATGCAAAAAGTTAAATTTATTTAATTTTGGTTAGATTGAGAAAATGAACAAAATAATAGGTATTCTAGCAGCAAAACTTTTTTTTGAATATTAATAAAAATTAAATATGTATAAATAATTAAATTTTCTCATTTTCATTTTTTTTCCCCTTGACAAATCAAATATTCAAATATAGCATTAGAGGAGTAAACAAATTTTTTTGAAAATTACTTCAATGGATATCAAAGCAAAAGATGCTATTTTTTTCTCAAAGGGAAGTAACGCAAACTCCCAATAAGAGCTAAATTGCTACATTATTACAAAATTGAAGGATTTCTTCTTTTTTTTCCAAATAAATTACAATTAAAAAATGAAATGGTAACGCTGTCAGTTTCATCTCATTTTAAGAACCCTGCCCAAATAGAAAAAATAATGAAAAACGTATCAGCGAAACTGGGGAAGTTCTTGTTTCAGCCAGGGCTAAGAGTTTGGCTGCCGCTGCGCCGATGAAGAGGCCTTAAGGCGTGAGTGCGTGACTGAGTGCGATGGAAACTCGGTGCAAGTTCTGGCTCCCCAAGAAGAACAGATTCTGTGCAAACGCTCCTCTCAACAATTCCTTGTAAGCTCTCTCTCTCTCTCTCTCTCTCTCTCTCTGGTTCGATCACTGATGACCCCCTATTTGTAAACTGACGGCTTAGGTTCTGCGGGAACCACACCACGAGGTCTGATGGCCAGTGGATTGAATGCCCAATCGACCCTTCCCAGTAAATCTCTTCACCCTCTTTTAGTCTTTCTTTTCTTTAATTTTTCCCATTTTGCTGCAACCCAGAATGTCCATATTACGATATTTTTCCTTTTTTTTTTTTCTGTCTTGTTTGTTCATTTTAACAAGAATTATATGTTTTACTAGCACTGTTCTTAAAGAAAATCTCAAAGGACATCTTAGAAGATGCCCATTACTGAAACATGTTCAGTCCTTGTCACTCCAACCTTTCTACCAAAAGGGCATCAATGCGGGCACAGACGAAGAAGAAGAAGAAGAAGAAAAAGATGGAAACAAAGAAGAGCTATCGAGACCCATAGGCGTCATAGATTTTGTCCCCTTGAGAAACCCTTCCTGTGGGCCATTGGGTAGCATAACCTCCGAGATGAAGAGGAATGCTGTATACAGTATGACTGCAACTGGACTCTCCAAATTAATCAGTAAAATTCAGTGTGTTCATGCATCAATATGTTGTGATATTCAAGACTCATACAAGATACCGGAAGCTTGCGGTATATGGATTAATAGAGAAGAAGTGGAAGGGTACGCAAACTCACCAATTCAAAAAATGATTGTTTATACTGGTACTGTTGGTAAAAAGAGTTTTGTATGTGCAGGAAATTACCATTTCAGGAGAAACATGTTCTGCAACAGGCATCGATTCTTGGGAACTTGGAAGAATTTGGGGTGTTAAAGAATTCCAGGGGGGACATATCAGCGGATCATTATGGATGTGATGGACCATCTGGTGATGATACTAGTGTCCCTGCAGTGGTTGAGTTTGGAGCTGGGAGGGGTTACTTGACACAAATGCTCGCAGACTGTTATGGAATCAAGAAAGTCTTTCTGGTTGAGAGAAAGTCATACAAGCTTAAGGTTAGTTGATTTGAACTAAAAAATTTACTTCATCATTGATTTTCTGGACTCAACTTCACTTTTTTACAGTTTTAGTAAGTTAAAAACATCATTGGAACACCTGATTGGTGCAAATTATAAGCTTCACTAGCTCTCTGAACCTAGATTAATCAGTAACTTATTTGCTTTTATTGACATGAAAATTCTACTTCAAGGCTGATCGAAGTTTGCGACAGAAAGAGACCTTGATATTAGAACGCTTGAGAATTGACAGTAAGGCTTTTCAAAATCCTGCTGTTTGGAACATTGTTTTGTGCGTCTAAGTTGATCTGTTTATGCCTTCTCATTGTTTATGTTCTATTTTAATAAATTCATTAATGTGCACAGCACACAAGTGTGCATATTGAAAATCTGAAGGGTAGATGCTGCCATCAAGCAATTAAATTGTGAAATTATGAGGCCAGTTCTGTAGTGTGTTTGTCATTGCCATTTACTTATATGCTGATTTCTAACCTGAGGAATTCCTCAAGGATGGGATTAAGGCTGGTAAATGAACTAAATGCTCATTCCAGTGCATTCACCTACCTAAACTAGAGCTTGAGTGATGGAATAAAAAGCAAGACCAATTGATGTCGTTAGTGCAAGAAGAGGCCGTCAACAGTTTTTCAGCAAAACTGTGACATGGTAAGGCCTGTAACTGTTGAAAAAACAATGTAAGAACTCAAATAGAGTAAGGTAGCTAGAGAGCTTTGGGGTGTGCTCTTCACTATTTCTGGGTTTATACTGGTTATGTTGTCTTTGATGCTTGAGTTACTTGCGTGTCGGCACCAAGGATGTGCTAGGATGAAAGTCCAGGCAAGGCAAGTTTAGTTGGTTGTTCCTCTTTGTCTTATGTTTAAGTGACTTAGTCTTCCAACTTTTTATGTTAGGGACATTTTCGGATTCTATAGATCTTACGGGAGACTCAGATTTTTTGTTAGCTCCTATATACTCTTCATATACATGGTTTCTACCCCTGTTGATGGTTTTAGCAAATATCTTTGCTTATCAAAGCACACGCGCACACGCACACGCACACACCCAATGTGTGACATTATAGATAAAGTATCTCAATTTTTATCTTTTCATCTACACGTTAAAGAAATTGTGTAGTAGGTTTTGGTGACAGAAAATAATAAGCTGTATTACTATTACATTGATGATTAAATATGTGTGAGGTGACCATATTGTTGGCATGAGTCTGCATGTCTTTCAGAATGGAATCCTAATTGAGCATCTGAGCATACCTGCTGCTGGGGATACACATCCAATCAGGGGATCTGAAATGAAAATGAAGAATTGAACATTTCCCTCATTCAAGAAAATTGCCATAGGGTAGTTATTGGTGCTGTCTGTTAACTTCAAAAGTATTTCATAATGATTGAAGTTTTCCTGTAGGACAAGATAAGTTATCTCAACCCTTCACTACAACAGAGTATGGGGAAAATGCAAACCACTTTGAAATTCAGCATTCTCCCCTGGTACTAAATTTGGAGGTTAAACAAATCTAGGGCCTGGACAAAATACACACACTTGGCAGACCTCCACGTTTGTATATCATACTTTAGAATCTATGCTTAAGTTTCAGATCGTAGTTCATCAATGTTCTTGCTTGATGGAAGTTTCCTTTACCATGTATATGATGCAAGAATGCTTGCGAATTTTCGTACTTCCCATTACTCTATTTACATTCAAAAATTCAACTTATGCAGTTGAGGATTTGAACTTGAATGCTGTTGAGTCTTTGCAAGGAATTCCTTATTTGGCCATCGGTAAACACCTCTGTGGCCCTGCAACGGGTAATTTATTTAACTTGCCCTAAACCTTGACTTTTGAAGCTCAACGTAATTGTTCTAGTTGATCTAAATAAATGTCAGTTGTGACGAGCGATTTTAGTTTCTGAAAAATGCATAAACCCCGGATTTTTATTACGATTATATGAATGCATGAGTCATCTGAGAAAATTACTTTGTGGCAGATATGACTTTAAGATGTTGCCTCATGGAACAATGTGCTCAAGGTAATGTGGCACGATGCAGGGCAGGTTGTTACCTGAGAGGCCTAGCTATAGCAACATGCTGCCATCACCTTTGCCAGTGGAAGCATTACGCAAGTAATCTCTTCATCTAGTTTCCTTAGTCCTAGCAAAACACATATATTTGGTGTTAGTTTAGGTATAATTTGTAGTGATTTTCAAATATTGTTTCTGACTTGACTGTTTCGCTTCATCTGCCATGTAGATAAGAGATATTTGTCAAATATGGGGATAACCAAGGAAGATTTCCATGCGATTACATGGTTTACTAGCTGGGCAGTAGACGCAGATCATAGTTCAGATCTTTCTGGTGGTGTCAATTCCACATTAGCTCTACGAATCATGTAATAAAATATTTGTTCTCAAGTAGATGCCATCGTCCATTTTTTTTTTTGGGGGGGGGGGGGGGGGGGGGGTTTGCATATGTGAGAGAGACAGAGAGAGAGAGAGTGTGTGTGGATCGAATATTTCTGTGACATTTTTCATTTGTCATGTTTTTAACAGGGGGATGGAAGGTTGTGGGAAGGATGCATGTGTAGTAGAAGACATTTTCAGGGATATGAGGGCTGTGGAGAGGGCAGTGCTTGGCTTCATGTGCAAAGATATTATTGACATGGGGAGGTTGATGTGGGTGAAGGAACATGGGCTAGAAGCTCAGCTTGTGAAGTATGTACCATCTAACATCTCTCCTGAAAACCATTTGCTGATTGCCAAGGGAAATGGTAACTTGTGATACTTCAGCAAAGCTTGTTCTTATATAGCTTGTTCGTTCTTATATTCGTATGTTCCGTTTGTTGCAAGAAATTTTGTTCCAATGGAGTTGCGTTTTTGTTTTTAAGAGCAGCAGATGATATTTGAGAGACAGAATTCTCTATTGTTCTTTCTAGTTTTCTACTGTGAGTGCCTTTATTTCCTTGCTTATGCCCAAACTGGGTTGTTTAAAAATTTATTTCTTAATTTTTAAGTGATTTTAAACTTATTTTCTAACTCACTTTATTTGAAAAATCTTGTTTTGAAAATAACGTTTCTTTAAGACAATTTTAGGCTTGAAGTTTTGTTTTCAAAACACGACTATGGTGATTTAAAGCTTCTTTTATATGTCGATAAATACACGGCATCAAGCTTAAAACACGTTTTCAAGCTTAAAGTTATGTTTTTAAGCACTACTTTTGAAGCAATTTGGGTATGGTAAAATAAATTTAAAGGCTCCGTTTGGACGCATTTTCTGAAACTTGGGTTAGAAAACAAGTTTTCAGGAACTTGGTCTCAAAATGGTTTGGGTCTCAAAATGGTTTGGGAACTAAAAAACACGTGGTAGGTACAGTGACAAATTGGCTCCGAAACTAGGGACCAAGAGAAATGCGTTTGGTGAGCCCTATCATTTTTTTTATTGCTTTTGTCGAAATTAGATAAAATTATATATCACCTCCAAACCTAACAAGCAATTACAACACATTTTTGAATTTTGTTCAGAGCAGGTTCCAAAAAGAAATGCAAGAAGAAACGATAAAATATACAACCACATTAGAGCACATTATGCTCCAGTAAATAAAATGCATATCACGTCTTTAATCAGCAGGTACTTGCTTCATCTATTTGCTCTATGACCAATATGAGTTCTAGAATGACTCTCAATCCTCAATTGCTTCATACCCATTTGAGTGCAACCCCAGCAAACGAAATGTAACACATTACACAATATTCATAACATATTTATAGTGCTAAATAGTATATATGTTCACAACTACAAATCATATAATACGTCTCAAAATATACCACATTATACAATAATAATTAGAAGTGTCACGTGGTCACTACCATAATGATAACCAACACCAGTAGGAATAATACAATCATAGCAAGTAATATATTGCATCCACAACAAGTGGCAAGCATCCAATTGTGACGGTAATGTGGCAGGTTGACATGTCTTCCATAGAGATGATCATCATGTTGTCTATCAGTATCATATTTGTCGACTCACAAAAATGAATGTCTATGGTTACTACCCTTAGGACAGTGAAAAAAGTGTTGCCCGTAGTTATCTTCGGTATGACTCGTAAATATTCGCATTCGGCCAGCACCACACGCACACAATGGCCCTCGTCTAAGCTCCATAAGGGAAAGCTACCATCAAAAGTTACATGATGTAATCTTACAAAACTCAAATCACAATAACAGTAGTACCTTATGGAACCCAAATGAAACTAACAGTTTAGCAGTACAATGTCCTTAATCTTAACAAACAGCAACTAAAACTACCAAATTTAAACTGACAGTACCAAGTACAAATACATAAAAGAAGCATAAAACCATCTAATAGTTTAGAAGTACCAAGTACAAATACCAGCATATAACTATTAAACCATCTAACAGTTTACAAGTACCCCATACAAAACAAGTGTTATATGCTGAAACAAGTCAGTTATTAGCGTTGTATGCTGCGAACATATAGTTAGCTACATTATCACGAAGCTCAGCCATGTAGGCTATTTGTGCTTGAGACAAGTTAAGGACTGTTTGTTGTGTCTATCCTCCTCCCTCATCTGGATTTTCTATTTCATCATCCCCGTATTGATCAAAAACTCATCCCTTGTTGCTTGCATTCGAATCTAATTGCGGACAGCACAACATGCAGTCACAATTGATCTTTAGTGTACAAGCTTGTAATTAGGCATAATTTTAAGTAGTGAAAAGCGAGCCTTTAAAACTCCAAAGCATCTTTCTATCATATTCCTTAATGAGGAGTGCATGTAGTTAAATAATTGCTTACGTCCTTATGGAGCTCGACCTCTACCTCAATAGTCACGCAAGTGATATCGTTTAGATTGGTAAAGGGATAGGAATCCAGGCATATTTGTGTACCCCGCATCAACGACATAATACTTACCTAGATATAACAATAGAGTGTATTAGTTGATAGTAACTAATTCATAAGCTTACCTGACTTAGAAAGTGAGTAACTTTATTACTCTCATAAGTAGTAATATTAACCTTGTGGCGCGTGTGGAAATGCCAACAAGCCTCTTGTAATAACTTCTAAGAATACTCTCGAATCATTGGTACTACCTTCCCAACTAGCATAAATAAATGTGAATTTCATGTCAAATGAACATGCTGCCATCACATTTTGGATTTTATTAACCTTTTTACCACGAAATGCAGTTTGCTTTATAGCAGGTGCCCATGCCGCAATGTGAGTCCCATTTATTGCCCCGATACAATCGTACATAAGCAATCATATTGATTACAACTACGTAATTAATAAAATGTGCATCCATGTTAAGAAAATTTGATGCGCTTACCTTAAACCATGGGTAATATTTGGGGTTGTGTAGAATCTCTGGTGGAATTTTATTCGAGTTTGGAGGTTGGATCACAATGGTCCCCAAGTTAGCTAGTGCACACATCATCACTTTAAAGTGTCGGTTAATTGTCTCAGTCGAGTGTTAGAACCTATCAGCAGTTGTTCTATACCTTTCATTATGGGCTACAATATGAAGGAATATAACTAACGACTCCTCAATTGTCAATTGCATATGGTTCTATTTAACTAGGTTTCAGTTTACCAACTCAGCTGCTAGTATGAGAAATGTATGTGAATTCATACGCAGCCTGTCATATATGGTCCCCGGATAGCCATGTACTAATTGAAGTGTGTACTCATACCTCGACAAAGGAGATGTTCTTTGGGTTTGCTTTCCTATGAAGTCAGGGAAGTTAGAGGCTATTTCATATGCCATTACGAAATCAAGTGTGTCATCAACCATCTCACTATCCTCACTTGACTGACTACTATCATCTGGACTTTTGCTTGACGACATTGTATCTACTTATAATAACAACTAGTAAGTTGCACATTTATTGATATACATAATCTAACATAAGCTAACATGAGATGGTAACTTTAGATGCAATGACATTCACTATATTGGATCAGTATTATAGATGAAGCCATAAATTTCCTATCTAGCAGTGGAGTGCCATTCAAAGTATAATAAATACAATGGAATGCCATCAATACAAGAAGATCTTATCTACCAATGGAGTGCCATCAATACAATAAGATCATATCATAAATGCAACCATTAATAGAACAGGTCATGAACTGAACACAAAGTGACTACATATTGAATAAAACTGGCAATTGCTCCGCAATAATGACTTACCTACAATTTGCTTTGCTTTTAGTTTATTTGCTTTTACTTTATTTGGTTTTTCTCTATTTGGTTTCAGATCAGAAGACAGTATTGTTCCATCAAATGTACTTGCAAAATGTTACTTTGGTTATCCTAGATAATGCAACAAAAAATAATAGTACATTATAAAACTTAGAAAGTTTGAGCAGACAGGGTATAATATAACCAACATGGTGGATAGGGTTTTACTAAAGTATATAAAACATATTACAAAATTCTAATGACATTGTCATCAGTTCATCCCATAACCACCTAACCATAGTGCACAACAATTACAACAAAGGCAACCACCTAACCATAAACAACAACAGCTACAACAGACAGAATACCAACTTCTAAAAAGGAACATAAAAAAAAAAGACAAACTAATAAAACATAACATATAAACCAACCAACTACTGATGCACAGAAACAGAACATGAGAACATTCTTTCAAACTAACTGACGGAACCACCTTAGAAGTTGAATCACAAGTTGTCCACCCAATACCTCCTTGCATGCATAAGCATCTTCATGAATATCTTTCGCCATTCACTATTCATGAACTTCTCACATGCCTTCACATAGTGCTCTGAATCTAACCCCTCCATTGCACTCACCAATTTTAAACACTCATCAGTCGAGAATGGATCAATTTGTAAACTAGAAACTTCAATGGTGTTTTTGGCTTTATTTTCATAATACTTAGCACGTGCTTTAGAGGCAAATGTCCATGCCTAAAGTGCACTTTCCATTTTAGAAGACTTGCTTTTTTCCCTAAACTTTCGTCCCTCATTGCTTGAACTTTCTCGATGATGGCACTCCCCTGACTTAGTATTACTAGTCACATTATCGGGTTCGTCATGCAATCCTAGCTTAGGGTTAACATGAACACTAGCATTCATGAAACGCTTCTCCATCTCTTACTCCTCGTCAGAGGTTAGTGCATGTTGGGTGGAGGCACAAGACAATGCACCAGTGGCAGATGACTTGTTAAAGATGACACCTAATAGGGTGTAGTGCTGTAGTCCCTTCTTTTTATATTATTTAGCCTGTGGGTGGCTCCACAAATAGGTAAGAGTAGTCATTAATTATAATGGCATTCCGGATAAGACGTATCAATAAGTAAATAAACAAAGGTAATGGTAGGATTACCAAAAGGTAATTATGCCAAACACCATCAGTTGCGGTGATAGTGTTTGTAAATGCATCCCAACCAAACCCGATATGGTCTATAAGTTGGGCAAATTCTGTGTGTTTACGCTTCAACCTATTGAATTTTTGTCGTAGTTTGGTTAGTGTGTACTTGATTCTAGTCTGCTTAAACAACGCATTGTCAAATTGTTGCCAAGCTTGGCGACGGAAGGTCGATGTTTGCATTTCATTACTTTCTATCTCTTGTATCATTAGCATAATGAACGCTTCCTCAACCTTCGGGGGCCATTGTTTGGCATCATCAGTGTCATCTATTTCATTTGCCATCTATTTATAGATTATGATACATATACTAACAATATGAAAATCCTAGGCCTGTATAATGAGTGCTATTCTGTTGAATGTAATAATCTTGCTACAATATAAAGGATATCTGAAAAGCATGTACAACATCATTTCATTTTCTTAATTAGAGGATTCAAAATATGGAAT
The DNA here is from genome assembly GCA_033060915.1 of Euryodendron excelsum. NCBI lineage: Eukaryota > Viridiplantae > Streptophyta > Magnoliopsida > Ericales > Pentaphylacaceae > Euryodendron > Euryodendron excelsum. Next base: position 637,691 of record CM065380.1, on the reverse strand, counting down.
ACCATATCACCACTAAGAGCAGAACAAGTGAACACAGTAGTCTCACTAATTAGCATGGTTCATGATCTTAATAGAAAAGGTCGTGGATTGAAGGTACGAGAAAAAACATTGTTCAGTTATTTCCTTATAACATAAAACAACCCAAATATAGCAAGAAGGTGAAATAAGATTTGTGTACTCGACCATAAGTTGTCCAGAATTTGGAGAGTATGTAGGAGGCAGACAATTTATTCCATAGGACAAAAACAAAAGATAGAAAAAAAATTCATATATGACAATTTGGTAGGTTGTAATGGCAATCACTAAGGAAGCACATGTATGGACAATATGAGGAAACTTTTTCAATCCATTTCATTTAGTCTATGATAAACAACAAACATCATTACCATGAAGAAAATATACCACATTACAATAAATTACTAATAAAACATTCTCAACTTCCAGTAACCTCAAACAACACAATAACCTTATAAATCATTAATTGCAAATCCAAAAGTACCTTCAAGTTATGGCATAAAAAAAACCCCAATCTGACAAGTATAGAAACACCCTAACCTAGAAGCATGAAAACATGCAAATACTTGTAGATCGGTGTTCAAATATGGATTTTCATACCGTTTTGAAAACTTTTGGGGGAAACTCAGATAAGTTGCACAACGATTCTTCAACAAACACCTCCTGTCGTTTCCTCTTCCTCAGTGTTGGTGCCGTAGCTCTCGCTTCGGAGATCGTCACTTATGAATTTGAGATTCAAAAGAATAAACCAAAAATGAACAACTTCATAACCTAACTAACATCATAATCTTATAATAAACCCAAAATACCTTCAACTCACAGATTCTAAAAACCCAAATCTCAGTAATGTACAAAAACCCTAACTGAAAAGCATGAAAATATAGACATATTTGGAAATTTGTCTTCAAATATAGATATTGATACTGTTACATTTCAGTAGATGAGTTGCACGAAGGCGACTCAAAGAACAGCTCTTGTGGTTCCTTATTCATTAGTGATGATGTTGTTATTGTGGCTTTACTGTGGCTTCGGATCTCTTAGTGTGAGGTTCAACTGATCTGCACTTCTCTTGCTCTGGAGTTAGGGATTTATGGACGAGGAGAACGAGTGGGTAGGTGGTGATTATCAGAGAACGTTGGATTGAATTTATTTAGGATAAATATACAACTTTAAGTGCACAGTAATAGAAGCTGTTGTATTTTCGTGTTTTCAAATGTCTCAGGAGATTACTTCGTAGATCAAGAGAACATCTTTATAGAGATCTTTGTTTTTTTCACTTTTAGGACTTGTTTTTTTGAAACTAGACTAAGGAACTAGTTGGCAAACATGATTTCATGAATCAAAACCATAAAATCGGGACCATAGACTAGTTTCAAACAGAGCCAAAATTTCTTTGAGAATGAAAAATAAGTATAAAAATAACCCTTTTTTTGTAATACAGAACTTGTAATAGGTGACTTTAGTACTTGTTTCTTAGTTTGAAAATTCCCAAGCTGACCCATCTGATTTGATCTGAAGCCGCCGGGGTACAGATTACTACTTATCGTTGCTGTTTCATCCTAATTAATGAAGAGGAATGGCTGTTCCTAGCACTTTTCATTAATTAATTGGGGTTAAATTCACTTTGCACCTTTGTAGTTTATCTTTAATTTCATTTTAGTCCCTTAACTTTAAAATATGACAGTCAATTCTTTAGAGTTTTGGTCAAGTGTTATTTTGACCCTTTCGTTAACCTATTGTTATATACTTAACGAAAAATGGTCATGTGGGCTTCACATATAAAAATTTTAAGGGTAATATAAAAATTTCACACATTGTGTTTAAAAATGAGAAAAATAATTGAGAAATAAGATTGTATATATCATTTTTAGAATTAATTATTAACACACACTTTGAATTATGAATCAATATATAATTAATCAATATAAATCAGTAAGACAAAATTTAATTTTTAAAAAATAATTAATTTTACTAAAAAAAATAACTAACACACATTTAAGTTAAAAGATTAAAATGAGATTGAGGGTAAATTACAGTGGTACAAAGTAAATTTAACCCAATTAATTAATGAACTCATGGATAGACTTTAATTATTTGAAATGACAGGAGCAGGGGCCAAATTAGAAACCATTTGTTATTTCCGAATGTGAAAAAAAATTAAAACCATAAGTCTTCAAAGGACTTAAAGCAGGAAATAGATTGGAGCAGAATTGGACAAAGAAAAAAAAAAAAAAACAAAACAAAAATATATTTTTGTATGGTGCAAAACGAAAATGTCGAGCCAACAGATAATGATACCATTTGTTTCTCTGTTTAGTTGACACGTCTCCCCTTAGTTTACTTGAAGAAGCATTGTCGCCGTTTCTGCTTTTTTTATTAGAAATTTAGAACCGAAGGACCCCCTCAAAGAGAATTCCCCGGCGCTACCAGTCATTTCACTCAACAACTCTCACACAGTCGCAGCTATGGACCTCGAAGGAACAATCGTCTTCACAACCCTTGGTAGACTACACTACGGATTCGACGTCTTCTCCGTCAAAATCCCCTTTAATCTCGACAGCAACGTCGCCGAATGGGGCTCCGAACACCGCCTCACCGATGGAATTTCCGTTAATTTTAACGCTCAGTTCGTGGACGAAGACGAAACCCTCGTCTACGTGTCTGAGAGAACCGGATCATCTAGACTCTATTTAACTCGCCATGGAACCGCTAAATCGGAGCAATTAACGTCTCTACCTGAAAGCCTATTCCACGACCGTCCGATCATTAAAAACGGACGGCTATACTTCGTCTCAGCTCACGAACCGGCCGACAAACCGTTCAAAAGCTGGTCTGCTCTGTACTCAACCGGGCTAGATGATAGCAAAATCATCCGGCTGACACCTTATGGGTCCGTTGATTACAGCCCGGCTATCTCTCACTCTGGGAAGTTCATCGCCGTCGCATCTTACGAGTCCCGTCCGTGGGGGGGCGACTTTCACGACCTACAGACGGATATTGTCGTCTTCAGAGAGTCCGACCCGACTAAGCGCACTGTTGTCTGTCAACACGGTGGCTGGCCCACTTGGTCTGGCGATTCCACCATTTACTTCCACCGCCAAGCTGATGACGGATGGTGGAGCATCTTCAGAATCGATTTGCCGGAAGATTTTGAGCTGCACGGCTTGCCAACCCCCCCTCACCGAGTCACGCCGCCGGGGCTTCACTCATTCACTCCTGCGCATATGCACGGGGGCAAGCGAATCGCCGTAGCCACTCGCCGGCACGATAAGAATTTCCGTCACGTTGAGATTTTCGATGTGCACTCACAGAAATTTCACCCGGTGACGGAGTTACTGAATCCAAACTTCCACCACTACAATCCGTTTGTCTCACCGGAGTCTGGTTTTGTCGGTTATCACCGATACCGAGGCGAGTCAGCCCTTGGCGACTCAATAATTCCCCACATCGATTACGTAATGTCTCCAATAAAAGGTTTCCAAATGTTCAGGCTCAATGGGACGTTCCCTTCGTTCTCTCCTAATGGCGATTTGATTGCATTCAATCACGATTTTGATTCGGAATCCGGCCTAAAGATTGTCAAATCAGATGGTTCAAAGAGATGGACCTTCTTCAAAGGTCGAACAGCGTTCCATAACTCCTGGTGCCCGACGGAGAAGAACGTGATTTTCACATCACTAGGACCGATCTTTGAATCAGTGAAAGCGACGGTCCAGATCGCACGAGTCTCGTTCGATTTAGCAAACCTTGAAGACCATCGGGATGATATCCCAGTCGATATAAAGATCCTCACAAGAGAAGATACGGGTAATAACGCGTTCCCATCATGCTCGCCGGACGGAAACTTTGTGGTCTTCAGGTCGGGTCGTTCAGGGCATAAGAACCTGTACATAGTTGACGCCTTTAATGGGGAATTTAACGGTGGTAGCATCCGTCAATTGACGAAGGGGCCATGGATAGATACGATGCCGAGCTGGTCACCAAACGGCGAACTCATTGCTTTTTCGTCGAATAGACATAACCCCGGCAACGTCGACGCGTTCAGCATATACGTGATCCATCCAGACGGCACGGGTCTCCGGAGGATCCACGTGGCCGGACAAGAGGGATCCGGTGAGGTGGACAGGGAGAGGATCAACCACGTTTGCTTCAGTGCAGATGGAGAATGGCTGCTGTTCACGGCGAACTTGGGGGGAGTGACGGCGGAGCCAGTGTCGGTGCCCAATCAGTTCCAGCCGTACGGTGACCTGTACGTGGTGAGGTTAGACGGGAGTGGGCTGCGGAGGCTGACATGTAATGGGTACGAGAACGGCACGCCAGCGTGGCATCCGGGGACTCGGCCGGACACGGGCCGTCTGGGGATGGGCTTAAGGTGCGAGGTTGGGGATAAGTTGAAGGGTCAATTTGATGAGCCCCTCTGGATCCATTGTAATTTCTAATTACCAGGTTTCCCTGTGTTGTGGGTTATACTTATTTGAGGTAACCGAATAAAGAAAACTCGAATTTACTATTTTATTTAATTTATTCCACCCAGATATTTATTGATTTCTTTTCTTTTTCTTTTTAAATGCATTTGTAGTTTGGATACATATCGAATGTTCTATTAATAAAAAAATCTAAATTTGGTACTAATAAGTTAACATTGGTGATTGTACTTTACTTTAAAAAATACAAATTAGAGTTTTTAATTATAAGCTATTATTAGTAATTATGTACATATTAATTATCATTTTAATATAATATTAATTTTTTTTTATATTTTTATGTCTTGTACAGATTTACAGTTAAAATTGAATAAAATGAAGACAGCGTATATATAGACATTTTTTTTGGGTGTTGATTACATATATATATATATATTATGTTTAATATTATATTGTATTATATTATATTATTTTTGTGTGTATTATATTATATATTTACATATATATATATATATATTTGTGTATTATATTATCATTGTATACATGTATATATTATATTATATGTGTTTGTGTTTGTGTGCAGGTGAGCGGCTAACAAAAGTCAAAAGAAGAGGAAAAAGAAAAAGAAAGGAGGTGGGGGTGGCCGCAAAAGAAGAAAAATAAAATATAAAAAAAAAAAAAAGCAAAGTGGATGATCTTTGGTTATAAAAGGGCGAAGAGGACAGAGCAGAAGGGGAGAGAGAACTTAAAAAAAAAAGGTCAAAGTGAGCTCCATTCAATTATTTTCTTTTTTAATGTAGATTTTTAGTTACTTTGCTAGTAATTTTTTATTTAATTAATTTTTTCTTTCAGTCTTTTTTTTACTGTTATTCTGCTGTAATAATCATTTTATTTGTGAAGTCATTTTATTTTTTAAGCCATATCTTTTCTTTTTAATACTATGAATGGCTAGTTTTATTTTTGAAGCCACTTGGAAAGATCATTTGAGGATTTTGGAATATTAACGAGGAAAATTGAGTTTTTATTGTTTTATCTTTAAAATCTTTCAATTCTTGGTAATTAAATTTTAGATCTTTAAAAAAATTTAGATTCTTGATTAAATTTGGTAATTTCTATTGCACAAATCTTAGTTAGATTCTTGATTAAATTCTTTGATAATTAAATTTTAGATCTTTAATTTTATTATTTTATATTTAATTATTATTGAATTTTCGTTCTAATAGATTAATCTGCTGAATCAAAGGCTTAATACGAAGTCAATAATTTAAGTTACAAAATTTTTATTAAAATTTTGAGTGAATCGGGTGATCAAATTAATTTAATCAAATATTGTTTTATTTAATTTAATTAAATTTTTGCTCTTCAACCATCAAACTTCTCCAAACAAACTATTTTATTTTAGTTACTATTTATTTTTTTTTATACCAATTGTCCAGATCTTATTGGTATTGTTCATAGTAAAATTTAAATAGGATGGCTTAGATTCCAACTGAAGCTATTGTAATGTTACATTGTTTAGCATGACTTAGTTGGTATTTAAATTTTTATCATGGGTGAATTCTAGCGCCAACTTTAAATGTTTTGATAATTATTCCTTGTAGATCGACTCTGACCTTATTAAATTTTATTTACTGCTTTGCTATACCCACACTGAAGTATTAATAAATTGTCATATCTTAAGTGTAATCAATTGGATGGATGAATGGATTACGACGAAGGGATTCGATGCCAATCTAAACAAAAATATAAGAGGCTAGCCATTAGTGTGTTGCTTTGAAATACCTAATGGGGAGATATTAATAAGGTGGATAAAGATTTTCATAAGAATTCTTCTGTTAAAAGAAGGGATAATTACAACAATACTCGCTAAACTATGATTATTTTTGTCATGTTAGTTTTTTTTTCAAATTAATAACTAAATGTATTTATATCTAACTAGATGTATATACTTTTAAGTGGTGAATGTCAAATTAGCTGATGAAATATCTTATACAGTTCTTTCTCCCCTTGATTTTATGATTCTATTATCAGTGTTTGCTTTTTTGTGTCAGTTTGACCTTAATTATATAATTTTAAAAAATGATGCATTTGCTTAATTTTAAAATCAGTCAAACCAATTTTTTTATTTTCATGGACTATGACAACACGGTGACTTAATGATGAATAATGCTGTTTACATAAATAGAATAAATCATTTGAAAAGGTTTCATTTTAAAAAGCACAAAATTGGTTTTTCTGTCACATAGTGCAATTGCTAAAATCATAACCTCTTTGATTGGTTCTACTCCTTTTTCTCTCACAACATGAGAGCCAATGCTATGTGATACATGGTAATTTGGCGAGAAATACATTTATTTAGAAAATTTTCAAATTTTTGTAAATGAAATTGCTCTATCACTAAATTGAAAGCATCAAAATGGTTTTTATATCCTTTTAGACGCTTTTGTTATTTTTTTTATTATCCTTCTAGATTTTTTTTTTTATTTTAATGCTTTAACTCGGTGAGAAAAATAGTTCTCACATATAATGGTTGTTCTTCGGTAATTGGGTCTAACTACAAAGGTGCAAAACATTTACGGTTCGCTTAAAATATGAATTTTTGATTAAAAAAAAAGAAAATATAAAATAAAAAATAAAAAATACTCTTTGTGGGGAAATAACCCCTGGCCCAACCCAATGGATGAGGCCCAATTTGTTCGAATTAAAGTTGGGGCTGCCTGGGGCCTAAACCAGTTATGAGGAAAGGCCAGCCCAAACTGCCGACCTCCTCCCACCGTAGCCCAGACAGCAAACGGTTTGTGCAAACCGCTAGCGGTCTTAGAGCATTAAATGCGGAGTTGACTTGCATTAAATGCACGAGCGGCCGCCCACACAAACGTCGATGTGCACGTCCGGTCAGCCGGAATCTCCCACGACGGTGCGCCAGACGCTGCAGGTAGCCAGGCGGCGTCAATGATGATGCCTAACCAGCAGACCATGAGAGCCTGCTGATAGGCCGAGACAAAAGACACTCCCTGAAGGACTCTATAAAGACCCGAGGAATCGAGAGCTAGGTATGGAGAATGAACCCCTGACATACACAATTTTCATTCATCCTTCTCGATTAAGTTTGCTAACTTAACCTTCGGAGTGTGATCGACCCACCTAGGGTCGACCCATTCTAACCCAATCGTCTTGCAGGAAGAAGTTTGGACTCATCCACTTTGGGCTTGAGAGCTCGGCCCAGCCTTCCCGAGAAATCCCACTTACAATTGGTGCCGTCTGTGGGAAGGCTTAGAAAAATCATGAGTCTAAACAACCGGAGACATAGGAAAGAAAACTACGACGGGAGAGGCTTCGGAGCCTCCTCTAGTAAAAACCAGACCAGTTCAGCGCACTGCCAATCTACACCAGTAGATCGACAAAGAAGAATACTGAGGTCAGAGATACGAACGCCCGCTGAAAGCCACCCGGAGACACAAGAGGAAATGCGGAGGGATACGGGCTATGTCAGGGACAGAAACTTCCGCAGGAACCATCCTCGGAATCTGGCCCCGTCACCCTCCAGTGGGCGAGTCCTAAGCGAGGATACACTCCGCGCGGCAGAGAGGGAAATTCGGCGGCGCGGAGAAGAGATAGCCTACCTCACCTCACGGGTGAGTGTAATGAGGGAGGCATTCTCTGCCAGGAATGGGCATAGGAGAGATGGGTCCCCAGATCGGGAGCAGGTTGTTGGCGCCAGGGACGAACCAGCACCACCGGTAAGAGGGAGTTACACCCCTAGTACCGCGCGTTGCGTTAATAGGCGCACGGGTCGACGAAGGGACAGGAGCGAAACCCCGCCGAACGACAGCCCAGCGGTGGAAGATCGGCGGAAGGAAGACTGGGAAAAATGGTACAATGAAAAGCAGGAGGATAAAAGGCAGCAAACTAAGGAACGCACAACCCATGACCTGATGAGAAATGCCCTAGACCAGATTGCATCCACGCCATTCACTGAGGAGATTGAATCCCATCCAATTCCTCGAAAATTCACCCCACCAAAGTTCACCCTCTATGACGGAAAGTCTGACCCAATTAACCATGTTCGGCATTACAAACAGCTCATGGTAGTGTGGTGCAGCGACCAGATGCTGATGTGTCGGATCTTCCCCTCCAGCCTGGGGAGCGTGGCTTTACGGTGGTTCGACAAATTGCCACGAAAGTCCGTTTCAAGCTGGAGGCAACTGGCCGAGCTCTTTACAGCTCGTTTCATTGCAAACAGCTTACAGCCAAAAGAGGTTGACTTCTTGCTGACGTTGCGAAAGGAGGAAGGAGAAGGGTTGCGAGCATACGCCCGATGCTACTGGGAGGCTTATAACGAAATTGATGAGTGCAGCGAGCAGTTGGCTGTAACTCAGTTCAAGATCGGCCTTCCCAGGGAGCATCGCTTGCGACAGTCCCTAATGAAGAAACCAGCCCTCACCATACAGGAACTAATGCTGAGAATTGAGCGCTATGCGCGGCTAGACGAGGACGTACCCCAAGGGGAGACACCCAAGGTTGGCGCTGCAGCCGAAAAGACGAGTAAGAAGGATGCCAAGAAGTCCCGATTAGAGGACATCAGCCGAGGAAAAAGAGTGCCTGATGGGGTCTACACCATCTTTAAAGACCCCATCTATAAAATATTGCCCCAGATCCGTGATAAGCCCTTCTTCAAGTGGCCACCAAAGCTGGGGGGAGACCCTGCAACTAGGGACCAGAAGAGGTTCTGTTCCTACCACCGTGAGAAGGGGCACAAGACGGAGCAATGTCGGCATCTGAAAACCCATTTGGAAGACTTAGCCAAAGCGGGCCACCTTGACCAATTCATTGATCGGGAGAAGACTAAGGTCGAAGCCGAGCAGCCACGAGTGCAAGAAGCAGCCCAGAAGGAACCAGAAGTAAGGCCGGTTCGGGTAATCAACGTGCTGCACGGTTCGGCCGAATCAGGAACCATCAACCCACATAGGTACCGAGCCGAGATACAGAAGGCTGCGCACCTAAGGGAAGTGATGTAGATACAACCACCCAGCAAGAAAGCCAAGGTCGGCAATGCCCATGCATCCATCTCCTTCACCGACGAGGATCTCGCTGGAGTGCAGATCCCCCACAATGATGCCTTGGTTGTTACGTTAAGAATGGCGGACTGTGACGTTAGAAGATTGCTCATCGACCAAGGGAGTTCATCTGAAGTTATGTACTACAGCTTGTTCAAACAATTGGGACTCGAGGAGTCCGACCTCCAACCATCGCTTAGCCCATTGGTCGGCTTCAGCTCAGACCCAGTCTGGCCCATAGGTAAAGTGACGATTCCTGTGACGGCCGGAGGGATCACATTACAAACCGAATTCCTGGTGGTTAACGTACCATCCCCCTACAATGCCATCATGGGACGAACCTGGTTGCACCTCATGAAGGCCGTTCCCTCCACTTACCATCAGCTGATTCGGTTCCCGACCCCAGCGGGAGTTGGCGAGATAAGGGGAGACCAGGTGACTGCCAAACGGTGTTTCCTAACAGCATGTGCGACCAAGACAAGATCAGAGAAAGTACAAATGATGGAGCTACATGAAGACACCCCCACCATAGATGATGTGGGACAGACGCCCGAGAATAAAGCTGTGGAGGACCTGAAGAAGATATACATAGATCAGCAAGGGGAAAAATACTTCATCATCGGCACCTCTTTGTCCAAACAAGAGGAAAAATCCCTCATTGAGTTACTAACAGACTTCCTGGAAGTATTCGCCTGGACCCCTTATGACATGCCTGGGATCGGTGCCGACGTTGCCTGTCATCGCCTTAATGTAAACCCAAATTGCCGACCTGTTATCCAAAAGGGGAGAAGGGCAGCTACCCAGCATGTGGACGCTGTCTTGGAAGAAACAGAGAAGCTTTTGGAAGCTGGAGCGATTCGAGAGATCAACTACCCAAGTTGGTTGTCAAACACCGTAGTAGTAAAAAAGAAGGACGGCAAATGGAAGGTCTATGTAGACTTCACTGACCTCAACAGGGCGTGCCCCAAAGATCCATTCCCCCTGCCCAAAATTGACCAGCTTGTGGATGCAATCGCCGGCTTCGGAAGGATGAGTTTTCTGGATGCCTACCGTGGATATCACCAGATCCCACTTCACCCCGACGACCAAGAGAAAACGGCCTTTATCACTCCAAGGGGCATTTACTGCTATAGAGTTATGCCCTTTGGCCTGAAGAACGCTGGAGCCACATATCAGCGACTGGTCACAAAGATGTTCAAGACGCAGCTCTGCAGAACTGTCGAGGTCTACATCGATGACATGGTGGTAAAAAGCAAACTGAGCGACACCCATTTGGCGGACCTAAATGAGGTACTCTGTATCCTGAAAGACTATAAAATGCGGCTGAACGCTTCAAAATGTGTCTTCGGGGTCGGTTCAGGCAAGTTCCTGGGGTTCCTGGTCACGCATCGGGGTATTGAGATGGACCCCCGGCAGATTAGTGCAATTCAGAGCGTTCACGCTCTAAAGAATGCCAAAGAGGTTCAAAGATTGACAGGAATGGCCGCCGCACTCGACAGATTCATTAACCATTCATCGGACCGGTGCCGACCTTTCTTCCAGCTCCTAAAGAAACAGGAACGGTTCGAGTGGACCCCTGAGTGTGATTCTGCCCTTGCCGATCTAAAAAACTACCTAACCAAACCACCCCTGCTCTCCACGCCTGTCCAGCACGAGGAGCTCTTCCTCTACCTTGCAGTGTCAGACCATGCAGTCAGCGCGGTCCTACTCAGGCAAGAAAATCGGCAACAATTCCCAGTCTATTACATCAGCAAAACCCTTCTTGGAGCCGAGAGCAGGTATCTACCCCTGGAGAAGCTGACACTCGCACTGGTAGTCGCATCCCGAAAGTTGGTGCATTACTTCAGATCTCACACCATTAACATCCTCACCAACCACCAGCTCAAACCCCTCCTAAGGAAAGCCGAGTTTTCAGGAAGAATTGCAAAATGGGCCGTAGAGTTAGGGGAGTTTGACATCAAGTTCCAACCTAGATCGGCAGTGAAGGGGCAGGTTCTCGCAGATTTTATTGCCGAGTTCTCTGTCGAAATTACACCAGAAGCAGACGAGACCCCGGCCGCTGGCCAACCGCAACACGAAATCCTCTTGGATCTTTGGGAACAATCTGATCATTGGAAACTCTACGTGGACGGAGCTTCCAATGACCGGAGGGCAGGATCGGGCATCGTACTCGTTACACCAGATGGTCTAACCATCGAGCAAGCCATCAAGTTGGAATTCACTGCCTCCAACAATGAGTCAGAATACGAGGCCTTGCTCGCCGGAATACGCCGAGCCATTGAGCTTCGAATTCTCGAAATCGTCATATACTTGGACTCCTTACTTGTCGTAAATCAAATCACAGGGGAATACGTCGCGAAGAACGACAGAATGATGCTGTACTTAGCAAAGGCCAAGGAACTACTCTGCCAATTTAAAAAGTACAAGTTTCGACAGATTAGCCGAGATAACAACTCACATGCGGATGCCTTGGCAACCCTGGCCACGGCTCTGAAATCTGGTTCGAGAAGGACGATCAACGTGGAAACTCTTGCCAATCCCAGCATTTTCCGCGAGGAGGCGGAAGCCTTAACAGCGGAGAAGCTGGGACCATCATGGATGGACCCAATCATTTCTTACCTTGACACAGACAAGCTACCAGACGATAAGGCTGAAGCTCGGCGAATCAAGCATGCATCTCTCAGGTATTGGCTGTCGCCAGGTAAGGAACTTTATAGACGTTCCTTTACAGGTCCTTATTTGCACTGTGTCTATCCGGACCAAGTACAGAGCGTCTTGTTCGAAATCCATGAAGGGATATGTGGAAGTCATGTCGGCGGAAGATCGGTCGCACACCGAGCCATCTCACAGGGATACTGGTGGCCTTACATGCAGAAGGATGCAGCCCAGTACGTCCTGAAGTGAGACAAATGTCAGAGGTTTTCCCCCATTATCCACCAGCCAGCCAAAGATCTTGCTTCTATCATTAGTCCGTGGCCTTTCGCTCAGTGGGGACTGGACATTATCGGACTTTTGCATCGGGCTCCGGGCAACAAAAGGTTTCTCATCATGGCCACCGATTACTTTATCAAATGGGTAGAAGCGGAACCTTTATCAAACATCAGGGAAATTGACGCCAAAAGGTTTGTATGGAAAAGCATTGTCACCAGATTCGGGTTGCCCCGTGCCATCATATCAGATAATGACACCCAGTTCGATGGTAATATCTTCAGATCATTTTGCGAAGGATTAGGGATCAGAAACTATTACTCAACACCAGCCTACCCCCAATGCAACGGACAAGCCGAAATTTCAAATAAAACCATGCTGAACGGAGTCAAGAAGCGTCTTGAAAAAGCCAAGGGGAAGTGGACAGAAGAGCTACCCAATGTCTTGTGGTCCTACCGAACAACCCCAAGGAGGTCCACAGGAGAAACACCGTTCTCCTTGGCATACGGGGTGGAGGCAGTCATCCCCCTGGAGATCGGTTTACCAACTATCAGGTCGGCAGCCTTTGACACCGGTGTCAATGACCAAACGGTTGCAAGAGATCTGGATCTTGTCGAAGAAAGAAGGGAAACCGCTTTGATCAGGCTCACAGAGTATCAGCGACAGCTTAAACGCTCTTACAACAAGCGGGTCCGCCCAAGAAACTTTGCTTCAGGAGATCTGGTTTTACGAAAAGTATTGGGGGCAACCAAGAAGGCGGCAGATGGGAAGCTCGGCCCAAATTGGGAAGGCCCCTACAGGGCCACATCCCAGGTCAGTATCGGCGCGTACAGACTGGAGACCGTTGAAGAAGGGCGACCATTGCCGCGACCTTGGAATGCGACCAACTTGAGAAAGTTCTACCAGTAATATGAAACCCCAAACACTGTAACAGTCCCCGAAATGTATAAAGCTCAGTTGAAGAGTCAATGAAAATGAAGATTGTTCAAACGACCCTACTCTGACCATTCTGCCCAAAACAAAAACCAAGTGTAAAAACTTGGTCCTGTCCAAGTTGGGCAGGTCGGCCAAAGAAGGCCAAAACAAAAACCAAGTGTAAAAACTTGGTCCTGTCCAAGTTGGGCAGGTCGGCCAAAGAAGGCCAAAACAAAAACCAAGTGTAAAAACTTGGTCCTGTCCAAGTTGGGCAGGTCGGCCAAAGAAAAACGAAAGCCAAGTGTCAATTCTGTCCAAATTGCACAGACCGGCCAAAAAAGGCTAAAGAAAGAAATTAAGTCTAAGCCACAAAATCAGATAGAGGAGATTCAGTAATAAACAACAAACGAGTTTTTCTCATTAAAAGGTATTGACGGTTACAAAAATGGAGAAAGAGAAAGAAAAGCTATGCCGACTTCTCCCCCGGCTCTGCAGTTACCCCCGGCGAGACCTCTACCACATCCTCCAGGGGTACAGATGCGGTCTTCAAACTTTCAAGCCTCTCCTTCTCAGCAGCAGCCGCTTCGGCCGCGTCTTTTAACTTAAGCTCCCGTGCATATTGGGCATTGGCCAGGACTTTCTTCGGACAGACGACGCCGTCCTCGGTAGTATCGAAGTAGTCCGGGCAAAGACCCCACACGTCGGAGGCCTTATCCAACTCTGCCACGATAAGGGCACCATTCCAACCCTGTCGGAAAATGGTGCGACTGAGGTCCATCATCTCTTGAGCCAAATTCTTGGCTCCCCTCTCTTCACCCCGCTTCAATATGACCTCCTCCTCCACCTTCAGCTTGGCCACTTCAGCCTTAAGGGTCTCCACCTCCTCGTTGGCCTTGTGCAGATCCACGGACTGCACGTCAAACTTTTTCTCGAGGTCGGCGAGATCCCTATCCCTCTTCTCAAAGTCGGCCTTCGTCAGCAAAAGCTCGGCAGAAGCCTGCTCGGCTTGTTTCCTGAAGGTAATCTGCTCCTTATTTGCTTTAATCCATTCGAGCTTCAGACGGTCGTGCTCTTCAATAAGTTGCTGGTGAACCTCGGCAAGCTTTTGGAAGCGTGTCATCGCCTCCAAGGAGTTTAGGCAGCCCTACACAAATCGAAGAAGGTCGTTGTTAGGGCAAGTGTCTAAAAGGACAGTAGTCATCGAAAAGTCAGAGCTGTCTTACCAGTATGGAATCGTGAAAAGCGCCCATGAAGACGGCCGAGTCGCTTGCTTCGCCCAGCTTCGCCACGTCCTTTTTCTGAAGGACGCTTTTCAAAACACCAAAAGCGACCTCGGGCTGACCGATCATAAAATCCGCTGTCGTCATTGGACGGCCCAAAATGTCCGGAGTGATGGTCACAGTCTCGCCGACCTCATCCACCGTGGCTTTGCCTTTCTGCTTCTTGGGCGCATGAGTTGGAGTGACATCGGGCCTCCTCTTTCTTTGTTGCCGTGTCTCCGGCCTCTGTTGCACGGGTGTGGCCTCCTCCACGGGTGCTGCCACCAGCTCGGCTGGGGGAGTTTCGGCAGGAGTGGGAGTGGCCGACCTCAGCGGCTGTCCCGCCAGAGCAAACATTCTTTCCTTCAGACTCATGCCGTCCATCTCGTTGGGTGATGGGCTCGAATCACTCGTTCGGGTGGGAATCTCAACTCGGCGGTCGGGTACGGTGTATGGAGACGAAGTGGACGCCGAACTGTGCGATTCGGTTTGCTCTTCTTGCCGTTCTTCGCCAGGCGATGCAGATGGTGGAGCAACCGCAACTGTCACGCCTGTAGGGATGCGCGCCCTCTCGATCGCTATGCCAGTAGGGATTTCCTCAAAGTCCCCTTCGGCACCTTCGTCCGCCAATCTTGCTAGTACACTCGGGGGGACTCTAGTCTCGGCAGTAAAAGTCGAGTATCGCAGCGGATAGGAGAGCAAGATATGTGCTGCCCGAGCTATGTATCGTAGCCGACCTTCACCAACGTATTTCAAGACCTTGTTGAGGTCGCCAGAGTTAACCAACCAATCACGAGCTTTCGACCGCTTCCTTGTGTCTGCAAAAAGTTCGAGAGTTAGTATAGATGCGGATTAAAACTTAAACTGATACACAGTCTGAGAAGATCGGCATCAAACCTAGTTGAACGGGCTTTTTAGGGCACCGAATCGCCGGTCTATCCTTCTCGGGTGTTGGGAATTTATACTAAAAGACATGCTTTGTGAAGTGACTTTAGTATTTATTAATAAATTAGTTATTCCATTTTAATGAGAATCTGTGTGAGAAATGTTTGCATTGCGTTATTTATTTAATGATTATGCATGTGTGTCTCTTATTCTATATAGTAGATGATTTGGTGTGTAGAGTACGACTTACACACGGAAGATCAGATCATCGGTTCTTATGGAATATAAGTTAATCGTTCGCAGTCTTAGATGGAAATGGACACACCATCAGTAGGACTGTAGTACAAGGTTTTAATAGGTCTGTCTTGACTGTGGGGAATGGTATAGTTCCAACTCCTTGCACTAGTACACTTTGTGTGTATTGAACAGGACCGTGTTGGGGTAATTGTTTTTATACTGACTATATAAAACAATTAATACCTCATGATTATTATGAGTGCTTATGCTCTTAATCCTAATGTAATAAATAGACACGTGCATGTAGTATTTATTGTTTTGATTCATAGAAGAGTGAGATTCTTTAAGGGTCAATAAACTCAGTGAGTTGGACAATAACATTACGTGTATGGTGAATATTTATTATTGATGGAATCTACGTCCCCGTATAGGGATTGATGATACCCCCTTGAGGATGCTTATAAGTTTTGATTATGTCAAACCCTGCAGGTGGATTATGAATCTGACATATCAAATAAGTTAAGTGGAAGGTCTCAAGGAATTAAATAAGTCTATTAAATTTAATTGTCAGTAATTTAATTTAATAGACGGGTATCTGTAATCTTAACGTGGGGAGATAAATAAGCATTTAATAATATGGAGCTCGAAATATAATTTCTAGTATAACAGGGAGTGCAATTATAATTCCTTAGTGGTATGAATTATAATTTACGTAAATAAAGACTAATCCTGGTTGGATTAGGAGTCCTTATTTGCGTAGGAAGCCCTAATTATACTAATCCTATGGTCCCTGTTGTAGCCTATATATATACGCGCTCTAAGAGCTGCTAGGGTTAGACACTCTACACATAATTGAGAGATACACGATTTTGTGAGGAAGAGAAACCCTAGCAGCAGCGAGCCCACTCTCTATAGAGCAAGGCGTGTACGAGGAATACAACAGAAGTCCGAAGGTTGAGTTCGAGCTTGCTGATTCGTGCTTGGTGCTGATTCTTGTTTTTGGGATTAAACTAGAGAGATCTCGAAGGTACGATTCTAATCACGTAGATTAGGTTATGCTAATCAGATCAGAATTTTTGGTAGCATGCGTATACACTATAGCCAGGTCGTGGGAAATTCCGCAGTCCCCAACATCGGGAACATTGCCGAACTCCTATGGACCAGTTACCCAAACCCTTACATCATCAACGCCCTTCCCTGAAGAAGACAGACACTTCACTAACTCTAAGGACTTCTTTACTACCCGGAGGTAAACCTTGTAACTACCTCCGACTTTGCAAAGGGTGTAACAGTAGTCCAGTTCGGCAAGGCCCAGGTTCACCCCCAGTCGCTGATTTATTTCAAGCATACCAAAGAAGATCCTATATACATTTGACGCTAACTGGGAAGGTGACACATTATTTTTTACTATGAACTTATGAAGAAGAGGGTGGAGGGGAAACCTGAGCCCCCCTTCGACGATGGCGATGACCGGGAATGGCACTCCCTTTTCGGTCTCGCCCATACGGAAGTCATCAGGGTCGACCAGCTCTAAGCCGATCTTGTCTGGGATTTCGAACCTGGCCCTGAACGAAGCAAGGGCCGACGGACCATCTAACATTTTACGAAGACGAGATGCCATCGGGGGGCAATTGTCAACACACAGAAAGTACAGTGAAGAGCGAAAGAATTGCGGGCTCGAAGGACACTTACAGTGTTGGGTGCCGAAACAGCCGACGCACTCGTGATTCAAGAGGCAGGGAAGTAAAAAAAGAGCAAGTGTTTTCCCAAAACCAATTAGGACGTCGTTCTTTTATACACGCCAGAGCCGTCGGTTCATACGCGGGAAAACGACGTTAATCATGACGCTCTGCCGAAGCGTCACGTCGGCCGTTGATTCGATAACGCCTCATCAATAGATTTTTTAAATCCTCGCCGTTTGTGCGGTCGGGTGACCGTTACAACCCTTGGCCGTTTCAGAAGCTGAATCGACGCAAGGGCTGGGGGGCAATTGTGGGGAAATAACCCCCGGCCCAACCCAATGGGTGAGGCCCAATCTGTTCGAATTAAAGTTGGGGTTGCCTGGGGCCCAAACCAGTTATGAGGAAAGGCCAGCCCAAACTGTCGACCTCCTCCCAGCGTTGCCCAGACAGCGAACGGTTTGCCAAACCGCTAGCGGTCTTAGAGCATTAAATGCGGAGTTGACTTGCATTAAATGCACGAGCGGCCGCCCACATAAACGTTGACGTGCACGTCCGGTCAGCCGGAATCTCCCACGACGGTGCGCCAAACGCTGCAGGTAGCCAGGCGGCGTCAATGATGATGCCTAACCAACAGACCATGAGAGCCTGCTGATAGGCCAAGACAAAAGACACTCCCTGAAGGACTCTATAAAGACTCGAGGAATCGAGAGCCAGGTATGGAGAATGAACCCCTGACATACACAACTTTCATTCATCCTTCTCAATTAAGTTTGCTAACTTAACCTTCGGAGTGTGATCGACCCACCTAGGGTCGACCCATTCTAACCAATTCGTCTTGCAGGAAGAAGTTTGGACTCATCCACTTTGGGCTTGAGAGCTCGGCCCAGCCTTCCCGAGAAATCCCACTTACACTCTTTATTATTTTTTTATTTTTTTAATATTTTTTTTCACAAGAAATTTGAATTTTAAGCTGAGCCTTAAGAAGAGTAACCAAAAAATCAAAATTTAAGTATATGCAAATATACAAGGAAATAGGGGACGCTTTACCTTTATATTAGATTTTACAAATATACTTAAAAAATCAAAATTTAAGTGTACAACATGATATTTATCTTTTATGAATTATTTAGTTTCAATGTGAATGTTTTTTACTAAGCAGTGGAGCTACACGTAAACTAGTTCGGCACGCTCAACCGGTTAACCAAAAAAGAAAAAAGAGTGCAAGAATGATTTAAACATTATATTAGACGAGAATTTGTTGTTAAAAGACTAAGGTGCCCCTATTAGATTGTGGTTTCCTTGATGACAACGGAAGGGACCCTTCTCCACGAACATCAAGTATGACCAGCCTTTGACAGCATCACCCTTATATAAATTCTGTGAAAGCATCAATCGTCGGTTGATCCGATTCTCTGCCTCTCAGGTGTCTGTAAACCTAATTAATCTTTGTGTGTGTTACTCTTCAATTAGTTATACGTCTAGAAACCCTAGATCGTCTCTCCATCTTCCAACTTCTGTTAGGTACTTCGATTTTGATTGAACTTTTGATCTTAGAGAGAAAGGCAGAATGGACGATAGCTGTGCGGTGTGCGCGGAGACCCTGGAATGGGTGGCATATGGACCGTGCGGTCACCGGGAGGTGTGCTCGACCTGCGTCGCTCGCCTTCGCTTTATCTGTAATGATCGTCGTTGCTGCATATGCAAGACCGAGTCCAACATCGTCTTCGTCACCAAGGTTCAGTAGATTCTTTAATCCCGTCGGCGTCTATTTAGTTCTTAACTCTTGCCGATATATTGAAGTTCTATTGCAATTATTTACAATCCTTTAATTGAATTATTATTGTGTTTGTTTGGGGTTCTTTAGGCCTTACGGAATTGATCTTGTCCTGTTAATCAATGAATTCGGCATGAATGCACCGTAGTATACTGATATAGTTATAAATTTCCTTTTTCTTTTTGTTAGTCGAAATTACGTCTATTTCCCAAATCTCTTGCTTGATTGTGTGAGGCTTCGTGCTGCCAAGTCTACAGCCAGAAAGAAATACTAAGATTGATAAATAGTACTGCCTTAGTTTTCGGGACACTTAATTAATTTTCATTTTAATTTAAAATCAATTAAGAGAACTCACTGCTTTGTCTGCAATTGAATAGAATATGTGTTGTTTTTGCAGGCTTTAGGAGATTATACAAGGATGGTCAATGATTTTTCAGTGTTGCCATCTGAGTTAAAGGAAGGTCGAGTGGGATCTTACTGGTACCATGAGGACACGCAAGCACTCTTTGATGATTTGGACCACTACAAGATGATCAAAGCAATGTGCAGGCTTTCATGCAGTGTGTGTGACAAGATGGAAGAGCATCCAAATGATGGGTCAAAAAGACGAGGAAAGTTTAGGAACATTGAGCAGCTGAAGGGCCATTTGTTCCACCAGCATAGGTTGCTTATGTGCAGCCTGTGTCTGGAAGGAAGGAAGGTTATGTCTCTAGATTTGTGGGATTATTTACAATCTTTTTTGTTTGTTAATTGAATTGAGTATTCCAAGCATTAATTCGGACGTGAGGTTGTTGGGGTTACCTGAAATATTTGTCTTAATAGTCATTTATGGAAGTGTTATACTTGCAAATTTAGAGAACTTTCTTTTTTTTTTTTGAAAAAATTGAGGTTAGAGTTTGCCAATTTGGATGAGCATGAAAAGGTCAGAAAAGTACACGGCTTTAAGGAGCCACTTGCCTTTCTTCACCAGCATCTCTTTATGTACGCACACACCTGCCTATCCACATCTATGTTACCTGGACTCGGATATGTGTCTAAGTGTCGGATTCATCTAATTTTTATGTCCAAGAACACTCTGGCACAATTGGATTTTATATTTCTTAAGTACTTCTTTTGCTTTTTTTTTTTTTTTTTTAAAGGTAAAATGGTGTTTACAAACTAAAATATAGTATTTCATGCATAACATGGAAGTTTTATGCATAATTCTATTGTAAACTCATTTACTTATATGTATTTGTTGGATGCATGTCCAACTAGTCATATTGGACACATATACCATAATCTTATTTGAGCGTTGAGTGTCTGACACGGGTGTTCAAATGTAGAAGAGTCCAAGGTACCATAGATCACATAATGGCACAACCCATGTACAGTTGTAAAAATGTCAGTTAGGAAATACCAATAAATGTGTTGAAATAGATGATAAAAGGATTATGGCCTATCAGTTAATTAAGGATAGGATGTGAAGAAATAATATGAGGTGGTTTGACTACATGCAACACAGATTGAGAGAGATGAGAATCATGAGATGGTTCAATAAGGTGTAACAGAGACAAAATGACTATACCTCCAAGGCGGAGTCATATCATACAAGTGGAAGGGCCCAAAGGGTGAGATAAAAGACACAAAGAGTATCAATTGAGGGAAGGAAAAATAAATGTTCGGGGTGTTGTGTTAGTATTGTTAGTGTGCACTTCTGTTGTGTTTTTTTTGTTGACATAAGAGTTGTATTTGCATCTTGTGAAGGGCATATGTGGCTCAAATCTAGTAAATTTTGTTTAAGTATTAGTGATGGGTGGCTGATATATGTTAGTGTTGCAGCTGATGTTTGACTTTAGTAGCTGTGCTCTACTACATTTTTGAGACTGCAGAATGCACTCCCGCCAGTCTCGTTTGGGTGGATGCAGTTTTTGTGAATGGAATTGGTTACACTCTGGCAAATCAGTATGCTAGGGAGGAGTCTATAGTGAGTTGATTTTGTAGGAGAGCATGTGTGCAGGTATCTCCCTGTCTGTGCATCAAAAATGTACCTGTAGTATTAGACTATATTGCGAGTCCAGCCTATGATTATGTTGGAGGATAGCTTGTAGGATTCTTTAACTTATCATAAAAAAAAAAAGAAGAAAAAAGGAAAAGAAAGATAAAGGTAACTTGTAGGTTCCTTGTCTCTCCATTTCCATATGGCTTATGGCACATAAAAATCACTTTGGCAGGACTAACTTTTTCCTCCACGTGTTGGAACTTGTGGTTAGAGAAAATAATTTTCTGCCTTGATAGTTCATCACTGAAGATTGGGTGGGTTACATACACTACTTTGATGATGCCAAGGGCTATGAAACAACTTGCTGATATGGACAGGTAAGTTGAAGAGGGGAATGCAATAGAGGGAGAGATGTAATGCGGTCAAACTAGTGCTAATATTTTTGGTCAATCAAATTGGGCCTATGAGGTTATCAATGTTGTTCTGTTGGAACAAAAGATTTCTGTATGTTAGATGGGACGTGAGCTTGATGAAGCATGCAGCTGAACTGTTCAGAAATTAACCCAGATACCTATGACGTGGTGAGGGAGAAACTTGGTTTGTATCTTGTGAACCTGCTTGCTGCATGAACACATAGATGGGGCTATAGGGACCAGGATTTACCTATACTTTTTATGAGTGGACCCACGATGCAGATATTGTGATATAGATATATTTGGAACTTATCTGATAGTTTTATTTATTTATTTATACTTATTTTATACGGTTATTATTGCTATTATTTGGCATGATTATCTTACTCATTTCATTTGAAATGTATCAGATATTTATCTGTGAACAAAAGCTATACACTAGAGCACAATTGAATCAACATATAAACACTGGTGATTCGGAGGTGGATGGAACCGAGAGTGAAAGAGGTGGCTTCATGGGGCATCCTATATGCGAATTCTGCAGAACCCCCTTTTACGGGGATAATGAACTGTACTCACATATGTCTACGGAACACTACACCTGTCATATGTGCCAAAGGTGAGATATGCAGTTTCTTATTGAAACTACATCTTTTGTTTTCCATTGAAAATAAGTACAGCTCACATCACCTTCCACTGTTCTTTGCAGGCAGCATCCTGGACAGTACGAGTACTATAAGAACTATGATGATTTGGAGGTATGATATTTTCCAATTTTCTTAGATATTTGAGATTCCAAATTATCTGTATGAATAAGTCCAGTTTCTTGTAACAGATCCACTTCCGTCAAGAGCATTTCTTATGCGAGGATGAGGCATGCCTGGCTAAAAAATTTATCGTCTTTCAGTCTGAAGCTGAAATGAAGGTGATTTATCAGAGCCTATGTGGCAAATAGTGTGCAAACTGTTTTCACTGTAAATATACATAGTTTCTGAGTTTGTGAGGATTATTTTAAATTTCTCATATTTATGCGGCAGCTTCAATTTTTTGAATTTCCTTTTACTGCATTCTGGCTTCCAATCACTTAATTCTTTTTCTCCGTTAAATTTCAGAGGCATAATGCTATGGAACATGGTGGGCATATGTCACGTTCCCAGCGAAATGCTGCTCTTCAGGCATGTTTATCATTCTAACTCTAGTGGTCTAGCCCTTTTAAAGATGATCTATTTATTTCTTAAGGCCTTTTTTCATGTTGCTGTTTTTTGGTTTGCCTGAAATTCACTG
This sequence comes from Euryodendron excelsum, assembly GCA_033060915.1. Lineage (NCBI taxonomy): Eukaryota > Viridiplantae > Streptophyta > Magnoliopsida > Ericales > Pentaphylacaceae > Euryodendron > Euryodendron excelsum. Next base: position 614,837 of record CM065380.1, on the reverse strand, counting down.
CATTTTTCATTTTGGAGCTAAGCTGTCATCAATTTCCATCCTGTAGATTTTTCTTTCTGTTTGTTGCTAGGCATTGACGTGCTGTGCTATTCTTTTTCTCTTCCATACCCAGATACCAACCAGCTTCCGCTATCAACGAAGTAATGTACAAGAAAACCGTCGTGGAAGGGGACGGACATTTCGTCGCGATTATTCTAACAATCAACTCTCTATGGCCATTCAAGCCAGTTATGAGACAGCTACTGCAGATGGAACATTTCATGGTCCATCGTCATCTGGCAGACAAGTAGTTTCTGATCACGGAGAGACGAGTGATATTGATCCAATTATTGAGCCATTTGAATCGTTAGCTACCACAGATTCCGAGCCGCCATCAAGATACCTTCAAGCATTGTCACAGAAATCAAGAAGTGCACCATTGGAAGAATCTTCCTTCCCTCCCCTCCCAATGGCACCTGGTGGAAGTCAACAAAAACCCAAACATGAGCCTGAAGGTTTACCTAGGAACTCTGTGGCAGCACCTATTCATCACCAAAACAAGAGAAATGTGACTGTCCCCAATTCAGCTCAGGCCTGGCTAGCTGCGAGTCGTGCTCCTGTGCTACCAGCAACTGGTCCAATCCATACCAGGCATACAGCAAATGTTGCATCTGGAGTATCATCTAGTTCTGGTCAGACCAAGTCAGCAACAGACAATGGTTCTGCACCTTCTAGCTATTCAAGTTTAGCCCAGGCTCAACCAGCATCAGTTAATGAACCTTCACCTGTTGGTTCTTCAAGGAAAATGGGCAACAACAGTAGGATCAGCCACTCCACATCTGCGCCGAACCTTGCTGACAGTGCATCTTTTGACCCTTCCATTTCTGATTTCCCTCCAGTGTCTGCATCACAGGTGCGCAAGTTGCCCACAGGTGCCCAGGTTAGGCTGAAAGTGGAAAATGTTCAAACTGCAAACAAGTCTTTAGTAGAAAGAATACGTTCTGCCCTAGAATTTGATGAAACCAAATACAGTGCATTTAAGGATATATCAGGAGAATATCGCCAGGGTTTGATGGATGCAGGGACTTACCTGGCTTATGTGGAGCAGTTTGGCTTGTCACATCTTGTTATTGAGTTGGCTAGACTCTGTCCTGATGCTGATAAGCAGAGAGCTCTTATTGAGACGTATAATGCTACTTTGCGAGGCAATGGCTCACAAGAAAATGGGTGGAGCAAGGGCAGCACTCATATGAAAGACGATAATGGTTCCAAGAAAGGTAAAGGGAAGTGTTTAGATGCTGAACACAATAGTTCAAAGGACAAGTTAGCAGACAGCATTCTAAATACTGTACGGAAATTGCAGTCAAGCCACAAGCCTTCGGAAGAAGAGGTGGAGGTATTGTCAAAGAATGGGTACCGGCCTGCCAAAGGTAAATCGAAGGAAATGGTCAGTGAGCCACAGTTAGAAATGAGTGCACCTAGTCACCCCTCTGTACAGCCGAAGGGAGAAAATAATTCCCACGCTGGTGGGGGATCTAACCAAAATGCAGGGGATGCAGGTGGAAAAAGTAAGCAGCGGAAGAAAGCCTCAAAGTTTCACAGGGTTCGCCTAGGTGATGGCTCAGTGGCAGCACTTTCGGATCTAAAAAATTCCGATCCTGATTCAGATCCAGATGGAATGGAGGCAGCATCAGATGCAAAAAAGAACCTCACTGAAGGGTTGCCAGTGCGAGGTGTTTGGCGGCAAGGTGGAGGTCAGAGACTATTGGCAATGACTGCCAGAGATCCCAAAAAGTAATGCACTTTTCAATTGGCAATGGTGCCCCCAATTTTTTATTAGGAGGGTGTCTACATGGAAACTTGCATCCCCACTCCAGGGTTTTGGCATATTTTCCAAGTTCAACTGGCTTATCGAGTTTGCATGCTTAGGCAATGGATTTGTTGTGTCAGTAGGACGGTGTTGATTCGATGGGCTAATCCATACCTCCATCAAGGGAACATCACGAGTGTACCTCTTGATTTAGGAAGAAAAGAGGTGCAATTTGGAAGTCCCAAGGTTGGGCTGTTATCTATCTTTTCTGATTTCATACTGTAGCATCAAGCATGGTGTCTGTTCCATTAAATTTCCAGTTTTGATTTGAATTACTACCGCAGCAGTGTGAAGGAAAGTGTCATCGTTCATTGGTGGAACCTGTTTCTGTATCGTGTAGACATGGTTATAGACGTTCAATTTGGTGTCTAATTATATATTGCAATCCTCAAATAACATTATGGAATGTGCACAAGCTATACTTCGATGATTGGGCTTAGATGAAGAGTGTTTTCCCTCTTTTTATTGGGGTTGGGGTTTGGGGGGACAAGGATCATTGTTTTAGAAGTTTTGACGATGTCTTACTAATTGCTATTAAAATTACTAACAATAGTATTTAAAAATTTTAAGCCTAATAGTGTACGACGACGATGATGATGATGATGATGTAATTGTATAGCATCACAAGGCAGACAAATGCAGGCGAAGCTCATCCATCCCCACTTTACTGGAAGCAAACAAGAATCTATAACAAAAAAGAAAGCAACTTCCAGACAAATATTGAAAGAAAAAGGAAACTGTTATGAATTTGTTTATATAGACGCATTGAAGTACTTATTTTCTTGGGTAGTATTTTGGGCCTTTTTAAAAATTTTGTTGAAGGAAATAAAAATTTTTCTTTCAAATTGTCAAGAATAAAAATAACCGTTTAGTTTGGGCCTATAAATATACAATACAACACAACAGTACAGCACTATCTTGCCGCCACACAAATCGGCTTCATGCAGCCCAGATTTAGTGGAGGCATGGGCCGCCGACCTTGCTACAGCCCATAATAAAATATGAGTTAGGGAAACGAAGAACATTGGAAGGCCGACACACTTGTGACCTCAGGTGGACTTCCGTTTTTGAAAGAAGCAGAGCCGGAAGCGGGGGGACGGAGAGAGACTCAGCGCAGAGGCAGCCATGTCGGAGCCAAGTGAGTGTCACCTCCGCAGCGGGCCGTACCTCGGCGAAATCTCAGCCCTCTGTTTTCTCCACCTCCCCCCTCATCTGTCTTCTCTTCCTTACCTCCTCGCCGGTAATGTTCTTGTCTCTTGCCCAATTCTTTCTTCCTCTCTGTTCTTCTCCCTTAACTCTTCTTGCTCAGTCTTTATTTCAAGTTCCTTGTTACTCTTTGTCCACGATTACATACATACATACATAAATATATAAATACACTAGCGTCGATATATATGTTCTTTAATTCAACACGGTTTCAACCTTTTCACTGGACCTTAATATCAACGCAACTCGTTTCTCAAACAATTATCTGGACATAAGATTCTAATGTGACTTAAAAAGAATTCAAGATTTTGAATTCGCCGCTATATGATTTTGCAACTTGCGACAGCCATCTGACAATCTTGACTCGACAGGGACCGGTTCGCGGCTTCTTCTCTATGATTTGGAAGCGGGAGAAATGCTTAAATCGTTTCACGTGTTCGAAGGTATTAGAGTGCATGGAATTACTTGTAGCTCTATTAATGGCGAAGACAGATCATTGTCGTCTCCCCTTGAGTTCAAGATTGCTGTATTTGGGGAAAGGAGGGTGAAACTATTTACCTTATGCATTGAGATGAAGTTGCGATTCCAAGATCCGCCAGAAGAGTTCATTCATTTGATTTTATTCCAGTTGTTACCGAAATTCAGTAATTGGGTTTTAGATGTTTGCTTCTTGAAGGTAATTATCTGAAGTTTTCCTTTTAGTTACATTCTGATTTCTAACTCTATATCTTTTTTGTTGATAAATAATTCTGATGATTCCACATTTTATCGTTCTTTCTCTTTTATTTTGCATGTGGATCGATAGTAGGACCATGCAAGTTCTTTGCCCGAAGGGACTCATTGTCTTGCCATTGGGTGTAGTGACAACTCGATCTGTTTCTGGGATTTTTTGAAACCCAGTGTAATTTGTGAAGTTAGGTGTCCAGGTTAGTATCCCCAAGATTAGAAATCCAGGATTCACTAATTATGGTTGCAAATTGATTTTGGTCTATAAGTAGTTGCGCAACAGTGAAAGTGGCAAAGTTCTACACCCCTTTTGACTCTAGATATCAAAAATGCTTTGTATGTGGAAATTGAGACATTTTTCAATACATCAGAATGAAGATTAGAATTATGGATTTGAGTTTTACAAGTACCTGACTTCAATAATTGTTGATAATACATTGTTTTGTTATATTCTTGAGTTGTATTGTTGCTTGTCAACCTTTTGAATTTTATTTTATTTTTTATCATTTGTAGATAGGTGTCTTTTGTATTCCATGCGGATTTGGGGTGACAAAGTTGAAGCTCTTCGTATCGCATCTGGTACTATTTTCAATGAGGTGGCTTGTCTTTCTTTATGGCAAAATCTTTTCCCCAAATTATGACATGGTGTTTTTAGAATGATTTCGTTATTGTGAAGGCTACTAACATTACCTTTAATGTCATGGTTATTGATCTGATTTAGAAGTTCAATTTTTTCCTTTACGGTTTCCTTTTCAACGATAGAGTCACTATCAATCTTTGTTGTTAAGGTTGATTAAATTTAAGGAAGGCTGGGGCAAAAGGTTAATTGATACCCCACTCTGCAATATCCCTTTCATGACAGGGATGGTACTTCAATCATCCACTATGGATAGAGTCTCAGTTAGCAATTACCTAACGGTATCCACTCTAATGCTTATGAACTGAAGATCAGAATATTAATTATAAAGCATATAGGGAAGGGTTGAATTCGTGGGAGGCAATTGTATTTGGAAGGTAGCAAAAAGGATCCTACAGGTCTGATTTGGATACACGAGGTTGCATTTTTCCCATGCATTGACTAGTACCCAATCAAATAATAATCAATGCCTACATTACATGGAATCTTCTAAATGTGTTACGTATCCATGTCGTAAACTCAAAACTTGGGTATGGGATATTTGTCCGGCATGTATTCGGTCATTCACCAAGCAAGCATGTCTAGCAATTCGAGTTTACCATATAACTATGCTTTGAACTCCGATATCATCCATGAAATGCCCTCATTCACCTTGTTATCACTATTTTATCTCATAAATTGAAAAAAGAATATTAAGAAATATGAATATTTTGTTGTATCCCCATGCCCTTTGGATGGGATAAGTACATGAATTGATGCTTAGACACACACTTACATCCAACAACTGAACCCTAATTCTATGTAACATAGATCAGAGCTACATATTGACCAGTCTAGTTCTGCATCGTTTATTTAATCTATAGAAGGGTTCATCTAGTTTTAAAAGATCCCTCTCCTTTCTTTATGTAGCTGTTGTGGTTGTTCAATTCTATTCAATTGTTGGGGGAGTATCAAATTTTTCCAAATGTTTTTTTTTCCCATTTTAATGCATTAAGGAATGGCTTAGGTGGAATTTTTTTGTCACAATTTTATCTCTATCACTCTCTTAATGTGAACGGACCGTAATCTTGTGCTGTTAATAGCATTGAAATATGTCATCACCAAATTATTCTTGGAATATATCCTTCTACCAAGTTGATATTTTCCATATCATGGCATGTACTTCTGAATATTTTCAGTTAGAGATGCTTATGACATTGGCCCTCTGTTTCAAAATTGGAATTTTTTCTTCTAGTATTATATTTAAATTACATGAACGTTGAAAACAAGTTTGTTTGGCAGATTATTGTTTGGAAAGTTGTTCCCGACAACTATGCTTCATTGAGTAGTCGAGTGAAAGACCATGTTAATCTGATCGCTTCTTTCGACAAAGATCTCCAGCTTCATGGTCAGCAATATAAAGCAGTTCATATTTGTAGAATTGGCGGGCATGAAGGTTCTATATTTCGTATTGCTTGGTCCTCTGATGGATCCCAATTGATATCCGTCTCTGATGATCGTAGGTGTGTTAGTTGCTTGACTTGTTCTATTCTAGTTGTTGTTTCATGGACTTTGAGACTTTAGAGAAGAGACTCTAAATGATAATTTGTTTTTGTTAGTACAGCTCTCGTCTCTGGGCAATTCATGCTGAAAGGAAAGAATTTGATAATGCCGTGGAGATTCTTGGTTCGCACTCCGTTGGCCCTGTATTATTTGGACACAATGCTCGCATTTGGGACTGCTGTATATTTGACTCTGTGAGCTCCAGAAAACATTTATTCTATTGCTTTCATTTTTACTTTCTTAGTTGCTCAGATAATTTCCATGTTTGTTTTTCTATCTTTTTGGACTTCTAGGATTATTATGCTGAATTTAAGTTGAAGATGATGCTATGGTTGGGTAGGGTGTGCCTGAAATGCTTTTCCTATGGCTTGCTACAAGTGAAAGCAAAATAGTGAACATGTCCTCTGATTCTATTGTTAATTGTCATTAAATAATTTTTCCTCATTGTTATGACTGATTTCATCAATGTGAATTTTGTTTTCATGGTTGCTAAGTAATTATAACTGAACATTCTGCCAGTCCACTGCCACTTAGCAGCCTTTTGGTGTGAATACGTCCAATGATATGTACTGTGGTTCGACTTTTGGTGTTATCATACTTGTTGTGGTAGTTTTGCCAACTATGCAGCTTTTAAACATTTTAGTAATGTTCTTGTTTTTCTAAACCGGATGTTATATTAGGGGGGAAGGCAATTGGGCCCTCCTTCAAGGCTGGCATTTACCTGTTAAAGATTTATATTTGCTACAACATGGGTTTGATGGAATCTATCCCTGTATTTCCTCTGTGTGTGTGTGTGTGTGTGTGTGTGTGTGTGTTTTGTTTTTCTATGTGTAAAGTTGGTATATTTACTGTCTCGCTAATATAGAGGTTTTAGCAGTTTAGGAACTAACTTTCTGCTTCATGGGGCTTCACTCAGTTAATAGTTACTGCTGGCGAGGATTGTACATGTCGTGTGTGGGGACTGGATGGTAACGAGCTTAAGATGATTAGGGAGCATATGTAAGTTGTCGGCTTGCAATTGTGCATATTTTGATGTTTTATTATTGTGTTTTTGAGAAGTACTTAAAATTTTATGACCTTGATTATATTCTATAATGTTACAACTGAACTTGCTAATATCATCAATCGTGAGCTAAATATCCGAAATGCACACACAGCCCAGTCAGACCAAATGTTGGTGTGCGCTAGTTCTAGCATCCTCTTGATGTGTAGATGACTTTGGCTGTGCTTTAGCTTTTTAATGCCCTACCTTCCGGATTATAATTTTAGATGTTTGACTCTTAACTTCCCAATGTATATGGTTTTAGTTTGATTGACAGAAGCAGGACTAAAGGTCCTAAAAAGAATGGATGATTGACATTTATGAACTGAGAAAACTAGTTATCCAACTTATATGATGCTTGAGATAATTCTGAACCTGTTTAGGTTGTCAACTGTTCACATGCCATATCATGGGCATGTTCGATTCATCTCATCAATTTGGGCCTCCTAAGTAGTCTATCATGTTGTTTAGGTAAATTCACATATTGTTAGTACCATCCCTTGGCATTGTATTATTATTTGGAATATGAAAGATGACTTTTACTCGGCAGTTTTACTCTGTTAGAAGCCTTCTATTCAGTTAAAGCATCGTATCTTTTAAATGTCTTTCTATTATCTTAACAATGTGGGTATGGCCTTCCTCCTTTTTAGAGTTTCTAATTTATAGTGACTATTTTCAGTTTATGGCCTGACTATCCCGCATCAACAGTTGTTTGAACACCTGGTGGGGCTATTCTCATGTTTCCTTCACTATCACCGTATCTTTCCCTGCTAGATTTTTGCTACATTGAAATTTTCTTCTCAACCGTGGGTGTGGGTGAAGTTACACCCCTCCAATTTGATGCAATAATTTGGCTAACCTGGAGGCACTGACCTGCACAATTTTTGGCTTCTCACTATACATGTTTCGAATGGGGATCAAAAGAGGAGGCAGAAGCAGTCAAGAGTATATGTGATTGTGCGATTATGAGTTAGTTTCCACCAGGATTTTTCTGCAACCTTCTTTTCAAGCCGACTGTAGACCTTTCCCTGCACCCCTCAAATCTGAAGTTGTATTTTTGCCCAATCTATATTATCACACCATGAGCCAATTTGTGTCTCATCCTAATTTCCTATTTGTCTGATAAGCTCATAAAGCCACAAAAACAGAACTTATGGACTCTAACCATCTAGGGTTAATATTTATTTGCTTGCCGTATCCAATGATTCACTGACAGAAACAGATGTAAGTAATATGCCATTTTCATTAGACATCAATCTTAACATGACCAGTGTGATTTTTGGTTGTACCTACATTGCTTACCACACACACTGTTAGTCCAGTGTAGTTTATGATGTTTTCATTCTAAGGCATCCTTTCATGATTTCTGGTTTCTGAATTCATTTTTAGTACTTCCAAGCTAGAGTGTTTTTAGTTCATTGTTCAGTCTATTGGTTTTGTTTGCACAGAAATTCCTTTAACACTAATCTGAATTTACTAGTGCATAATTGTGAGTGCCAAAAATGAGTGTACGAGCCTCAGTCATTCACTAATTGTCAAGTAACTCCAAATTTAACTGGGATCTGATATTTGCTAAATTATTTAGTAAAAAGTTATTGTTTATCTATTTGTTACTATGCAGTGGGAGGGGAATATGGCGATGCTTATATGATCCAAACTCTTCAGTTCTTGTTACTGCTGGATTTGACTCTGCAATAAAAGCACAGCAGTTGCATGCTTCTCTGTTTAAGAGCTCAGAGGGGCATGCTGAGGAAGTAAAAGAGCTCACTAACAGAACAAAGATCTTCCCTGTTCGTATCCCACGTTCGTCAGAGCATATAGGACCCATGGACAGGTAACCCTTTTCAATATTAGTGTTGCTCTTTGCCAAAGAAAAAGAGGAAGAATAATGGTGTTGCCATATGTGCTGTTTGTGACTTTTGTTGGTAGCATATTCAACCGACAACATGCACAGAGGAGCCTGAGTGTATTGTGTTAATATTGTTTCTAGTAGTCAGGAAAATTACAAATGGTGTGTGTAGAAGTTGTCCAAGAACATCATATGATAAGTTGTTGAGACATCTCTAGTTTAAAATCCAGTAAGTGGTAGACCATAGACCTTCATATTGCATACATGACTTAATATTCATTGTGGTTTAGCTCCTCTTCTTCCTATTACCTCATTGCTATCATTTTAGTGAAGCTTTATTTACTGGTATTTCTGGCTCCTTTGGACATCTTGCAGCAAAAGTGAATACGTAAGGTGCTTGCATTTTGCATTCGAAGACACGCTTTATGTTGCCACAAACAATGGTTACCTTTACCATGCTAAACTATCCAATATGGGGGACGTAAAATGGACTGAACTTGCCCGAGTCAGTGAAGGAGTGCCAATTGTTTGTATGGACTTGTTGTCCAGAAGCTCATCCAACCTTCCTAGCACTATTGAAGACTGGGTTGCTGTTGGAGATGGTAAAGGGCGCATGACAATTCTCAGCATTCTCAGAGATGTTCATACTCCTAAGGTCGGCGCAACTTTTACTTGGTCAGCCGGAGTAGAGAGACAACTCTTGGGAACTTATTGGTGCAAGTCACTGGGAAGTAGGTAAACGGCCATTCCTCGCCTTTAAATGATAATGATGCTTAAGCAATAAGCACGTCTTATTTGCTTGCAGGGTGATGGGATATAGATTCCACTATCCCCTTGAACTGCTGATAAATATCTTAGGTCTAATTACAAACTTATTGAAGCATCAGCCATGTAACAGTTCTGTGCTTGATATGATCATCAGACTGGTCTTCTTGGCCAATGAGATGTGGATGGAATTCTAATGGGAGGTTCCCTAAGCTGTATTTTCAATGTTTTACCACCATACCAGTGGTTGATTCATTACCAGTGCTCGTACTTTTTTATTGTTAAGCTGTAGAAGGTTCTACAAGCTCATAAATCTCTGATATTTTTATCATGTAGGTTCATCTTTACTTCTGATCCTAGAGGAACATTGAGGTTATGGAGTTTAGGTGATCCTTTACAATCTGTATCACACAGTTCCATAAAAAGTTGTGATGTGTCTCTAATAGCAGAGTTTGTATCATGCTTTGGAATACGGATAATGTGTTTGGATGCATCATTCAAAGAAGAGGTATTTTTTTTGCATTGTTTCTGCGTTCTTCTAACTTTATTTGAGTGAAGATTGCTTGCTCTGTGGTTTTTGAGATGGTTCTTTATTTGAATTGTCATGGTGGACGCCTTATGCAAAGTTTGAAGGCAACAGTCACATCACCTCAAATATCTAAAGTTACCCAATCAAATCTCACTGGAGACTAGCCAGCCTTCATGGAACATTTCTCCACTAAATTATTTACTGATTTTATATTTAATCGATTTTCGTATATGATTTCTTCCTCTCCTATGTCTAGATTTGTTATTCAAGAATTTGAAACTACCCAAAAAAAAAAAAGGAAAAAATGAAATAGAATAATTGATTATAACAAAAAAGTAATAATGATACACTATGAACTGAAAATTCCATTGTCAATTGAATTGATATTATAATATATCAGCATTAGGTCAATGTCCCAATGGAAGGAAATATACTTTATTTAATGGGTCCGTCTATGTTGTACTGCTGTATATTCTTTCTACTTTTTCCTCTCTTTTCTTCTTTGTCTTCTCAACCTAATCTTACTGAAAATTTTGTAATAGCTTTCAAGAGCAATGATGCAGGACAGCCACCATATTAAGAGAATGAATCTTTTTGTTGAAAGCTATGTTAGAAGATCTGAAAAGAGAGAGTAAAAAAGATCAATACACAGCCAAAGGGCTCTGGTCTGTATGGCCAGGAAAAGAGAAAAATAACTTTAATATGCAAAATAGTTTTGTAAAATCTGGTAAAAGAATTAATTACAACTCTTTTGGGAGTTTTTTTATATATGAGAAACCCTAAAATCTTTAAATCCTAGCTATAAACAATAAAATCTCAACCTTACACATTATCTTAAATAAGAGGACATAAAAAAAGACAAAAGAAGCCCTTAATAGTAGCAATTACTGTTGCGTGAAAAATACAGTACTTCACGTGATGCAATGCATTAAATATGCAGAACTTCTTCACTTGATGTCTGGACATGGATTGATTTTTTCGAGCTTTAAGTTCAAAACTGGATTTTGAATGATGATCTTAAATCTATCTATTGCTTACTGAATCTTGAAGTTATTTTTCAGGTGCTAGTTTGTGGAGATCTCCGCGGTAATTTGGTGTTATTCCCTTTGTTAAAGGACCTATTGTTGGGTACATCTGTTGCACCAGAAGTGAAAATATCTACCTTAAATTATTTCAAACGGACACATGGGATATCAAGTGTGTGCAGCATTGCAGTAGCTAGCTTCAGTTCTAGTCGAGTTGAAATACACTCGGTATGGCCCAAGTCCAACCTTTTGTCCATTCAGAGAGTAGCAAATCTTGCTTTTCTAGTTTTTTGTTTTTTCATTATTCTTTATTTTGTTGTCAAGGAGCAATGGAAGAGGCAGTTGCTATGATTTATTGCTTAAGATCTTCAAAAATAACTTTTTGCCTTCTTCTTTTTCTTCTTCTTCTTCAAGGAACAACAAAAAAGGCATTTGCCTGTAATGAAGTGCTTAAAATAAAAAAATATTCCACATATATAAATGGTAGCATGTGGTGTTATGTGGAGTTCATATGTTAGTTCTTTTGCTATTTCATTTTTCTTCAGACTGGAGGAGATGTATGCATCATATGCTATTTGGAATATGACAGAGATCGACAAAATTTGGAATCCTGTCAGTCACCTCAGTGGCTTTGATACCAATCACAACCTCTAGCTAAACATTAGGATTGAGAGTAATATACATAACCAGTAAATGAATTTATAAAACCGATCATTTTAGTTTCTCCTATTTAATTAAAACAACAGAACAATTAATTGCATGTTTCATATTAATTCTTTTGCCATTTCATTGTTTTTCAGACCGGAGGAGATGGGTGCATATGCTATTTGGAATATGACAGAGATCGACAAAGTTTGGAATTTTCAGGGATGAAACCAGTGAAAGAATTGAGTTTGGTTCGATGTGTTTCTGATGCCACTTTTTCTAATGACTTGAAAAGTGGCAGCTACGCAATAGGTTTTTCCTCAACTTACTTCCTGATATGGAACTTAATGACTGAGGCAAAGGTATTCTCTTTCTTTCTGTCTCCCCCACTTTCTTCGAAGATATCTATATATTGCATGTGTGAATTTCATATTAGAGCAGGTTGTTCAAGTTCCATGTGGTGGATGGCGGCGTCCTTATTCTTACTATCTTGGTGATGTACCAGAGATGAAGAACTGCTTCGCGTTTGTCAAGGTTTGCTCTTTTCCCTGTTTCATTTTTTTTCCCTCAGAGAATTTGAAAAATAAACCATAAATTCTCCAATTATGTTCAGTCCATTATCTTTAAGATATCATGCATGTCAGGGGAGGGGACAGTTACAAATTGTCCTTCTTACTTTTGGATGATTAGCAATTATCTTGCTAGCTTTAGATGCAAAGATCATACAGTCATATCTAGTAAGGGCCTGGTAGAGCCCAATATGCCATGTTGGACTGGAACTGCACCCTTTCTTGAGTTCTTAACTGGAGTCAAGGGTTTAGTCATCGGGACAGTTACAATCTGATCTTGAGATTGATAGGGTGTGCTCTGGCAGGCCATTATTCTCTAGTCACTATCCTAGGTTTTCGATTTTGAATCAGATTCCCAAGCAGTCATACATTGTATATATTGGGAATTTTTTCTTAGCTTGCCCTTTGTCCTGTCTTAATTTTGCCAAATGATCAGAAATATGCCATTGTTTACTGCTTTCGAAGACAATGTTGCAGGCTTATTAAGTGCTTAATTCAGATATATCTTTCCCACTATAATTTGCTATTTTGTTGTGTGCATGTGCACACACTTCTGTTTTGCTATTTATTTATTATTGAAGAAATCTCTACTTTTAAAACAAATAAGTGGTACAACATCACAAAGAACTAGAAAAAGACTATACCTACATTTTAAACTATGTTACATACTTGTTAAAGAAAAGGCTTCTTATAATGTTGTAATTGTTGTAGCTCCATTTCTCTGTAAGATCATGATTTGCATCCATCAAAATGGGCAGGAGATGTTTTGGGCTCCTGACCAACATGCCAACATCCCTGCATTGCTTGTTGATCATAGAATTTATGTTTACACCATGTTTCATTGATAATTGCTTTCTTTCTTTATAGGATGATCTCATTTATATTCATCGTTTCTGGGTACCAGATAATGAGAAGAAGATATATCCGCAGAATCTGCATTTGCAATTCCATGGGAGAGAGATGCATTCCATATGCTTTATTTCCGAAGGTTCAGAGTCTAGTTCAAAGCAAGTTCTCTTTTCTAAATCCTGTTGCATTGCAACTGGGTGTGAAGACGGAACTGTGAGGTTGACTAGGTATATAACATGCAGAAATCAGACTCAGAATTGGGTGGACAATTTTGTTTTTCGTTTTTTCTTTAATTGCATTACATAATTATATTTTATCATTGAATTGTTTAAGCTTTGTCTAGAACTGGGGACTACAAGCCTCAGTCTGATGGTGTGTGCACACTATACATTTGCAGCATTGATATTCTTGATGAGTACCCACCCGTCAAAACCACTAGAAGAATAATATCGTTATTATTTTGTTATTCTTATATTTGTTATCGTTACAGCTATTGTTGTTATTATTATTATTAATTCTGAGATATATATTGCAGTTGCCATGATGGTGGCTAATAGAGTGATAATGATGCACAGGTACGATCCCAGTGTTGAGGAGTGGTCTGCTTCAAAACTCCTTGGGGAACATGTTGGAGGATCAGCAGTGAGATCTATATGTTTTGTGTCAAAGATACATAAAAGTGCAGCAGATGTGACCACCATGCCTAATGGGATAAATAGACAAAATGCTGCATTGGAGGATGCAGAAAGTCCTTGCTTATTAATTTCAGTTGGTGCTAAGCGAGTTCTAACTTGTTGGAAACAAAAGAATAGAATTACAAAATTCAAGGAAGAAGCTGTTACAACCAGCCCAGATAATGGAACTAGTAGTGGCTTTAAGCCTTCATCAGGAATGTTGTCATCTATGTCGTTCCAGTGGCTTTCCACTGACGTGCCAATTAAGTATTGCAGCACCCGTGAAATAATAGAGAAGACTGAGAAAGAGGGAGCAGCTGAAAATTTTGTGGGTTCTGATGCATCATATGTATCACCTTTTCCAGCAAACAGGAAGATGGAATCAAAAAACTGCCTTGGAGATGACTATGAAAATGACTGGAGATACCTGGCTGTTACCTCTTTTCTTGTTCAAAATGCTTGTTCCAGGTGTTGTGAGATAACAATAACTCGTCATGCTTAATATGTATTTTTAGTCTAAATATTCAATTCCAACTTTGATGACATTGTCTCACTATTGTCACCCTTTCAGGGTAACTGTCTGTTTTGTTGTGGTTGCTTGTTCAGATGCCACGCTTACATTACGAGCTCTCTTATTACCCTATAGGCTTTGGTATGCCTTAAGCCACCTTCATTTGGTTTATGTGACGGCTTGCCATCAACTATTTCCAATCATTTTTAACCTCCGCTCATACCTGGTATTCAATGTTATTTCTTTTTTTGCCTTATTGCAGGTTTGATGTTGCTTCATTGGTTCCCCTGTCATCACCTATTTTGGCATTGCAGCACGTCATTGTTCCTATGGATTTGCCTTATGAAGGTTAGTCTGCTGTTTGGGCTCTTCTCTGAGCAACTACTTAGTCTAATTATTGTGGAAATCTCAAGTCATAAGTTTCTTCTGAATGTTATTATAGTTTGGACATGAGTAATACTTAACGAACACACTTCCCCCCACCAAAAGAACCCCTGCATGGGGTGGCAGGATGCAGGTTTGAGAACTTCAATTAAAGAGTAAAGTTTAAGCTTGACATTGAATTTGTTGGCAATAGTAATGTCATTTCCTAATTGCTTGCATTGCAGAAACTTTTCAGTCACCAAGCATGTTATGTTTACTGAATTGCAAGTCATCTGTACAAACTCTGTTCACTTCATACTGAGCATCGTCCTCACCTTTGTAGTGCCTTAAAGTTCAAAACACAATGAAACAGTTCAAATTCTACTCAGTGTCTACAACAGCTTACAGAAATTATCCCCATATTCCTTTTCTACTTCTCCTATTGAATATTTATCTTTGTTGAGATGATGACTACCCTCTTGAACTCCCAAGAATATATAGTTTCTGGGCTGTCCGTGCCTTTTATTGTTACACTGCAGCTGCAATGCTTTAATTTTTGCAGTAAAAATTCATGTTTGTCTGTTTAGGCATCATGTTTTCAACCCTTCTGTGTATAGGTTCTGATTTTCTTTTATCTATTAGAAAGAATATTTTCCGTATACTATTTTGAAGAATTCTAAATTTGGGTATCCAGATGTAATATTATTTGCTCTTTCCTGTTATTGTTAACGATTGTTCAAAACTTGGTTCACAGATAACGTTCAGACTGGAAGCGTGTATCTTGTAATTGGTGGATCTACTGATGGGAATATTACCTTTTGGGATCTGACTGGAAGTGTTGAAAATTTTATCCTGTCATTGTCAGCTTTTCAAATAGAGAAGTCTATTGATTGCCAAAAAAGGCCACGCACTGGGAGAGGAAGCCAAGGTGGACGATGGTGGAAAGCATTAGTCAGCGGTGTCTCTACTAAAAACCCAGGTGACAATTCAGTCACAGCAAGAACCATTGAGGGATCTGGTGAAAATATGCTAAATACAGTTGCACATGGAACTTCATCGAAGACTACTGATTCTGAAAGAGGTGCGACAGCTTGCACTCAGCCTATATATTCTGCTTCCCTTGGAGAATTGAAGACAGCTGATTCCTCGTTGGAATTGTGTAGAATAAGACCCTTACGAGTTTTGAATAATGTTCACCAATCTGGGGTCAATTGTCTCCACATTTCAAGTATCCAGAATAGCAGAGGTTCCAACTTTGGCCATTCGTACTATGTTTTAAGTGGGGGTGATGATCAAGCACTTCACTGTCTTGGGTTTGATTTACCAATGCTACCGTTCAGCCAGCACTCTGAGAACAAGGAACGAGACATTGTACATGACATCAGAGAATATGAAAGTATGAATAACTTCGTCTACTATGGTCAAAACCAAAACTACAATATCAGATTTTTGTATCAAGACAAAGTTGCCTCTGCTCACAGCTCTGCTGTAAAAGGTACAATAATGAATGCTTTACAATGGGGTTACTCATGCTACTTGTCTGACATTGTCCAGCTCCATTCTTTTGGAAAATCAGGACAACACCAAAGGTGGTTACCATTTATGTTTGGCTTCTTGTTTCCCTTAGTCTGTGTTTGGAACCGGATTTGGTGATGGAAAAGTAAAGGAAAAGGAAAAGGTGAGGAAAAAGAGAACAAATGATTTTATTCTCTTTTCCCTCGCCTTTTTCTTTTCTATTCCATCACCAAATCCTTGATCCAAACGCAGCCTTAATATTTCTTTCTTCATCAAATACGAAGCTTCAATGTTATATGCTTACCAAGAGCCTTCATTTTTTGCTTGTATAATAACATCCTGTAAAGATTTTTCTGAATCTTGCCCCAGGATCTCAAAATGTTTAACTATATTATTTTGTGTTCATAACATATGAAATGTCCTTTTGTCTGTCCTTCCACTTACTGGCAGCAATTCAAGGAGAGATCTGAACTTTTTAGTACTTTTGAGCAAGTTCTGTAATGTAGAAATTCCTGAATTGATCCAAATGATGAAATAAAATTGGTTTTCATTTTGTGAAGGAATCTGGACAGACGGGTGTTGGGTGTTTTCTACTGGTCTTGATCAGCGGATAAGGTGTTGGCTCCTTGAAAAGCATGGAAAACTAACTGAGCGTGCTCGTTTAATCATTAGTGTGCCAGAGCCAGAAGCATTGGATGCTAGAGCCTGTGGCAAGTAAGAAAAAAAAAAAAAAATCATTTATTGTTCAAATTGCACTCCTGGCATTCCTTGCCAATAGTATTTCCCAATCATGATCCTCGTTTTTGACATTGTTTTTCTTATTCTGGTGCTGTTATGTCTTATCCAGAGACTGTTATCAGATTGCCGTAGCTGGAAGAGGCATGCAAATGGTTGAGTTCTCCACCTCCTGGGTCATGGATCGTGGAGACACAACCAGCTTCTGCTCATCTGGATAGCCCTTTGAATAATGGGGATCTAGTAAGATACTGTCCTTGTTGGATCACTGCAACAAGGATTCCTTCTATGACTATATACCTTGTGTACATAGTGGATTTATCGTGTGACAAGTAACACTCGGTAATAAGCTTTGATTGAAGCTGAATTGAAGTGCAGGTTTGATTGACAAATTTATGGGGATTGGGTAATTAGTTGAGTATGGTGTATCAACAACTACAATACATACATACTTAACAGCATAATTTGTTAAAAGGTAAATTGTATACCTATAAAGCCTTTTTTAATCAAAATCATTTTGGCGGTGACGTTTCTGAAATTACGGGACTGTTTAAAATTTTTGTTTGATGTGTTGTTTTTGTGTATATTACTTTTGCTATTGCATGTAACGCTTGATATGGGTGGAGTGGAGACATATTTCCCAAAAAAAAAATTGAAAACTTGATGGATTTAGGGTTTTAATTTTGTTGAATTTTATTCTTGTGCGTAACCAAACGACTTTGTTTAAGGCTTGGTGAACTTTTTCATTAAGATTATGAAATAAAAATGTCTAGAAATGGACTGGCCCTCTCTTAGAAGTGTGTATGTATGACAATTCACACACACCAACAACGTATGACCGGTACGTGCCGGTTATAGCCCAACCTTTTCGGAACACCAACCAAGTTAACCAACAACCCTTGCTAATTGGCCTGTAGGCCCCTGTACTACACTTCCTTGCTGGAAACGCACCTAGCTTAGCCTCTAGCAAATCCCAACTGCCCCCACTTTTTCTCTCTCATTGCCACTTTTCTTAGCTGTTGCCACGTCATTTGTGATGGCTAAACCATGGCTCAGGCAGCAGGCTTCTTATTCTTCTTCTTGTGGGCTCTTAAGCCTAGCTGATCGGGCTAAATTAAAATTCTCCAAAAAAAAAGTTGCCCTCTTGATATATTTATATATAATAATACTAAAATGGCTTGGTGACCAAACCATGTCTGCGGTTTTGTTGACTACGTCAGAGACAAAAGCTGGGTTGGGTTGGGTTGAGGACTGGCCCAACTTAATATTTTTAAGTTTCATTAGTCTACTCTGACATCATGATTAGTGGGGTGTTCGATTCATTCTTAATTGATTTAGGAAAGTGTACTTGTGTATATATATATATAGCTTAAAAGACATTACTCAGTAAAATCTTCATCCTGAGACATACGTCAATAGTAGCAATGTAGCAATGCATTTTTCCCTTTTGACAGTTGACACTATCTCGCCTACCCAACGCTCAATCGGTAGAATCCAGTTTCGACTATTGCGCTGCGCCCTCCAAGATCTCTTATATCAAAAAATTCGTAGTGGGTCTTTCACATATGGAAAGAAGCATAATTTTCAGAATTTGGTGTTATACATTACATCACCCTAGTAGTGTCGGTGGCAGTATCACATGACCAAAATGCCCCTGCAAAACCTACTCACTGGACGGACTGTTGTTGTAATTTGTTAAATCTTTCATTTCTTCTTTTGTTTACTTCTTATTACTCTCTCTCTCTCTCTCTCTCTCTCCATTTGATTGTTCGATGACCATGTTTCAAAAAAAAAAAAAAAGGAAAAGTAAAAAATAATTTCCAATAATTATGTGGTCTCCGCTCAGTATCATTAAGTTCATGGCTTATGATGACTTGTCTTGTGATTGTAGGTGATGAGAATTTTCACTAACAAATAAATATCAACTAACTTGTGAAAGTTGTCACATTCTTTCATTTAATATCTCTAAATATCTTTGGCTGACGTATCCTAATAGCGTGTTGTTAAGGAATATGTTGTATGCTTTTTTATGTGCTCTCAACCATCTCACTCAAAATCTCACAAGTACACTTTATTTAACCCATTACTCTTGACCCTAAGGTTATTAAGAAAAAGTTTTCTAGAGGTAAAACTGTTATCTGTCTTAAAAAAAAAAAAAATTTAGATGGAGAA
Source organism: Euryodendron excelsum (assembly GCA_033060915.1). NCBI lineage: Eukaryota > Viridiplantae > Streptophyta > Magnoliopsida > Ericales > Pentaphylacaceae > Euryodendron > Euryodendron excelsum. The sequence goes on along the minus strand of CM065380.1, from coordinate 595,634 downwards.
TGCAAGAAAATTACTAAAGAACGAGGACTGAATAAAATTAAAATGATTAATGGATTTAGTGGGTGCACCCCTGTTTGGAAGTAAAATATTGAAGAAGTGCTTGAGTTTAATTAATGGGAAATTGGGAATGGTAAAAGCTTCGTTTTAACCTTTGCATCTACCCCCAGCAATAGCGCCTACACCTCCTCCGACAATCTGAGCCGCCAAAGCCAAGAGGCTCAAGCCGTTGAGCCGACAACCAGTTGGGGTTGGTGGAAGACGGGTCTGTCCCGGTAATACCTTTGCTAATAAAAACTTTGCTAATAATTGCAGCCAATTAGGATTTTCAGATCTTTGCGGCGTCGCTCTCTCCCACCAACCCCAACCAATCTCTAGCAGACCATCCAACGGCTATAAAGTCCTGACCGGATCTAAACAATTACCCATCAGATCTAGATTCCACGGAGCAGTCTAAGGAATCCTGACGGGTGGAACCCGGTCTCCGGTTGCTGGGGCGTGGTCGCTCTATAAGTAGGTGTGAAGGCCCAATACAAGAGTCGCCGAAAATTGTGTACCGCTCGTCGGAGGTCTCTTGTGATTCAGATCTTAGCTCAGACAGAAGCACTGCCACTAGTAAGCTCTGCAGGTTAGCTAGCTGTTTCTCTACTATTAGTATGGTTTTTCCAGACTATCTATCTTAGTTTTGTGTTCTTTGGCTTAAAGCATTTGCTGATGTTGCTAGATGTGAGATGTTTAGAAAGAAGCGCTTTTCAGATTTCGACTGTTTCTCATGCTAGTAACTGGATCTGGTTCTGTTCTCGGCAAATTCGCTGTTAAATCTTTGTGAGAATTAGGAAAACATTCATCTTCCAAAATGAGTTTTGCCGAAATGTTTGCAGATCTAATATTTGTTGCTCTTCTATTTACTAAATACGATTTTTTTTCCCTCTTTCTTTGGGCGATGTTTGAGTTCTTTTTCCTTCATCCGACCTCTGCATGTAGTTGCTCGATGTTTTAAGCTGTTTGCTTGGTATTATTATTTAAAGATCTGGTAACATAGCGGACTATGTTTGTGCTTATCATATTTGGAAGAAAGATTATGGTTTTTAAACGACTATAGTTTGTTCTTGTCAAACAAATTCTAAAAACGTATGTTTGTTTTCAAGTCCCTCATTTGTATTTTGACGGTTAGAGATAACATATCAACTCATGCTTGTTACTCACAAATTGGTAGATCTGATGATATATGTTTCCTTTGGATCAGTTTCTTTCTTTTTTTTTTTTTTTTTGCTAGGTTCTCTTTTCTTTTTACTAGAGTTTTAGTTTTAGTTTTCAATAATAAAAACAAAAGCCACAAATTGACAGTCAAGCCCATGAAGAGGGAAAAATTTAAATTTCGCAAGTCAAAGAAAAAGTCGTTTAAAAAAAAGGGTAGAAAATTAAAATTTGGTTGAAAAAGCTAGTAAAAAAATTTCTAGTTAAAAAAGCGGGTAAAAAAACTTATCCAAACCCAGATCTTAGTTTCAAACATTGCACATAGTTAGCCAGACACACTTTGGAATCTTAAAGCACAAACCCTGTACTTTCTAGTGCTCCACTCTTTCACGATCATTGATCTGCTTTTTATACTTATTTTCCCTATTGCAATTGCTTCAAAGGCAAATATTTTCCTGACTTGTGGTTTGTATCTTGAGTGTAGTTGAAAGTGCTAGAGCTGAAATGGTGGGACGTTCACTCAGAAATTTCTAAATAGATCTTTCTGCAATTGCACTTTGTTTTTTTTTAACCTATTCATTGGCATCCCTGTGATACCCTAATAGTTGACTTCAAATAAGAGAAGATCAAGCTTTTCCTTAAATTCGAGATTTGTCAGAACATTATGTCCCAGCAGTGCTCGAGGAATCTGGTTGTTCTGTATTCCCTCTGTAATTTCTCTTTATCGAATATAGACTTTTCAGAAAGTGTGAAGATGTTTTATATATATTCTCCTCAATTGCATCCTGTTTCTTCAAATTGGAAAGCATCTTAATACATCTGGAAGAATATGAGCGTTTTTACCTTTTATACTTATATTCCAAGAAAGGATGACACTAACTATGTGACACTATGGAAGCTTCTGAAGAGTAAAGTTGATATTCATCAATATATTATAAATGTCTGAGTGTGCTTCCTGTTCTCTTGTAGCTTAACAAGATGGAAACCTTCCTATTTACCTCTGAGTCTGTGAACGAGGGCCACCCAGACAAGCTGTGCGACCAGATATCTGATGCAGTGCTCGACGCTTGCCTTGCCCAGGACCCTGACAGCAAGGTTGCATGTGAGACATGCACCAAGACCAACATGGTCATGGTCTTTGGAGAGATTACAACCAAGGGCGATATTGACTATGAGAAGATTGTCCGTGACACATGCCGTGCCATTGGATTTGTTTCTGATGATGTGGGTCTTGATGCTGACAACTGCAAGGTCCTGGTCAACATTGAGCAGCAGAGCCCTGATATTGCCCAAGGTGTCCATGGCCACCTTACAAAGCGCCCAGAGGAGATTGGTGCCGGTGACCAGGGTCATATGTTTGGTTATGCCACTGATGAGACCCCTGAACTTATGCCTCTGAGCCATGTCCTCGCAACCAAACTTGGAGCTCGCCTCACAGATGTGCGAAAGAACGGCACGTGCCCCTGGCTACGGCCTGATGGTAAGACCCAAGTCACAGTTGAGTACTACAATGACAATGGTGCCATGGTTCCTGTACGTGTTCACACCGTCCTCATCTCCACCCAACATGATGAGACTGTCACCAATGACGAGATTGCTGCAGACCTCAAGGAGCACGTCATTAAGCCTGTCATCCCCGAGAAGTATCTTGACGAGAAGACCATCTTCCACCTCAACCCTTCAGGCCGCTTTGTCATTGGTGGTCCCCATGGTGATGCTGGTCTTACTGGACGTAAGATCATCATTGATACTTATGGAGGCTGGGGAGCACACGGTGGTGGTGCTTTCTCCGGCAAGGATCCTACCAAGGTGGACAGGAGTGGTGCCTACATTGTCAGGCAGGCTGCTAAGAGTATTGTAGCAAGTGGGCTTGCTCGTAGGTGCATCGTGCAGGTCTCTTATGCCATTGGTGTTCCTGAGCCCTTGTCAGTTTTTGTTGACAGTTACGGAACTGGAAAGATTCCTGACAAGGAGATCCTCAAGATTGTCAAGGAGAGCTTTGACTTCAGGCCTGGTATGATCTCCATCAACCTGGATCTCAAGAGGGGTGGCAACGGCAGGTTCTTGAAGACAGCTGCCTATGGACACTTTGGAAGGGATGATCCTGACTTCACCTGGGAGGTTGTGAAGCCCCTCAAGTGGGAGAAGCCCTAAGCTTGAAATTTATCAATCCTAGCTTTACGATGCTTGCTCTATTGGTAGCTCATGAATAATTTGCTCATTTTATTTGTGCTGCTTTATAATTTAAAGAAATTCCCAATGTTTTCACATCCTTTATGGATTGGTTTATCATTATTATTTTTTTTTTCGTTTGTTCCGTCCAGTTTAATGCTATTTTGTTAATTGTACGGGTGCTGAAAGAAAGTTATAGGAATTTGTTCTGAATGAATGAGCACTCAAATGTTGTAAAGGAGCTGCCCGCCCAGAGTAAGTCTCCAATCCGTATCTCTCTCGCTCGCTCGGTCGCTCTATTGCGGTTACTCGCCTCTGTCGGTGTGGTGTCCCCATCTTTTTCAATATAAACAGTGTGATGGGGATGTCACCATCCCCATTGGTTGAGAGATGTAGTTTGGTTTAATTTTAATGTGATAGGGATATATGTCTCCACTCTTTACAGAGGCTTTGTGCCAGAGAAGAAATGATGATCCTTGCAATTGTCTTTTTATGAATTTTATCACAACGAATGCTACAAGGTGGCAGCAGCCTCAAGAACAGTTGGCATGTGCAACGAGTGATGGTTTGCATCATGATGAGTTGCCAGTTTCATTACTGCAAGCAAGATAGTTGTGTTTTATCAGCCTGTGACTTCTATATATTAGGAGCTACTTGCTTTTGTTTCCTCACTAGTGCATTATGCTCACACTTGCCAAGCCCATCAATGAGCCCTTGACATCAAAATGATGTAAAACCAAATCTACTTTTGCTCCCAAATTGCATCACTCAACCAGTTGCATTACTACAACTTCGCGGTGATGATTCTGTAATTTAAAGTGAAAGGTCATAATTAGTCAACTTTTTCAGGCCAAAACGTGAAGTGGAAGGAGGGTTAGTTGAATCCATAACCAAAAGTAAAGCTGATGGAGGCATTTACAATGGATTAATCAGCCCCTCACTTAATAATTTTTTTGTTTGTTATAGTGTCCATCAATGAGAGTTTTGGTGGTGTGTTACTTGTACTCTCTTTTAGGGTAAATATCTTTTCCACGGGTATATGGGTTTTAGAAAAAATCTGGTTAACTTAAATTATGATATCAATAATTAATTAGTTGAACTTAATTTCATCATTTCAGTCCTCCAATGGGTGTGTGGTTGAAACATTGAAATCCTTCGGTTTTGTTTTTGTGCTCTCTATGGTATGCCAACATCATAGGAAGCCCAAAAACTAGAATAGTGGGTAGTAATGCCTCCACCCATATCTACTCATCCTCTATTCCAATATACTAATATAAAAAAATAAAAAAAACATTACATATAAGTAAAATTTTCATGAAGTATTTGCCTTTAAATAAAACAAGGTTGTTCCATTTATTTATTATTCACTGTAGAGTACCCAAAATCCAGGTAATGATATGAAAAAAATTTCATACATTTAATTATAAACCAGCCTTATAAGGTATACCAGTTTCAGGAATCCATGTATCTCCATCAATGAAGTTGGAAACTGTGAATGGGTTAGCTTCTGGTGGATTTGTGAAGACCTTATAGCCTGGCCACTTGACCCTTCCGCTTGTGTTTGCACCTGGACCCCAGTTATTGTATTCCGCAAAGAAGAAATTGGTGTTGTCGCAGCACGGCGTCCATCCTTCCTGTGGGACGATATCATCCAGATAAGATTCCATGAAGACCACTGTAGCATAATTCTGCCACGGCCGCCCAAGGTAAGCTTTCACTTCACTCTTACGCGTCTGCAATTCTGGTGCAACCGTGACTGTGCAGTTTTGGAATGAAAATCCACTCGCCGATGTTGGACTATCTTTCCCCTGCCCGGTGACCACGTTGTCTAACGAGATTTGGCGGGCATATATGCGACAGTCTTGAAACACTGCTTGGGCAAAACCGAAGATGAAGTCTACGCTTCCGTAGATGTCGCAGTCTTTGTAAAACTGTAAATTGTAGCCTGCCAATAGCGTGTCTTGGTAACCCAAGAAAACGCACTTATAAAATGCCGAGTGATTGGCCTTGTTGTTCAGAGCAACAGCTTGACCACTGTTTGGCAGTGGAGCTGAGTTCTCAATGGTTAAAGACTCAGCCATAAATCCTAATCCATCAACAGCTGTAAACAAAAACATACATATGTATGTTGAATTTACATATTCAAACAAAGTGATGATTTTATGATATTGAAAATAACTGTACGTGAATTCCTAATTACCACAATTAATCAAGAAACAAAATAGTCCAAAAATCAACGTCTCCTCTGCCCAGATTTAATATTGGATAACGGGTGTACACATCCCAAGGCAGGCATGTTAATCTGCTAATATGATACATGGAAAAAGTATAACATCAGCATTATTGCTTAATTACTTTATGAAGCCTAAAAGGTAGCATGCATGCAGGCACACTAAACAATCAAATCAAATAAAATAACCGAAGAAAAATTGAGTAGGCTAATGAAGTACTTACTGAGTGTGCCAGAATCAGCAGTTCCATATCCCGTGGCATTACTCCGGTTACCAGTAATCTTAGTGGTGGCAGCATCGTCACCTATTAGAGCAATGTTTGTCTTGTTACCCCACACCTCCACATATTCATCGTAGACTCCGGGCTTGATGTGAATGTAATACCTGCTTGTGCTTTGCAATGCAGGAGCAGCAGCGATTGCATCGTTTATATGGGTGTAATCTCCAGACCCATCTTGTGCCACTATAGCATTGAAGACAAAGGTCTGCGTTGAGGCGGTTCTAGTAATTGAGCACAGAATTATGAAGAACAAGATGACTAATAAAGAGGCAAAGATTGAGGACTCCATAGCAATTAAGGAGGATATATATAGGACGTAGAGATCAGCTTAATTTGAACAAATGGTTAAGAGGAATAACAAAGAAAAGTGAGACTTAACAGTATATTGAAAGTATGTATGTGGACTTTGCAAAGGACGTAGGGATTGCCTGATGTGCATGCCTCTTATATATAATAATTTTCCAATTAGAATTACTATTTTTTTATTAGATTAATAGCTAAAGCAGAAGAATAACGATTACCAAATAATTAATGATATGAATGACAGTACTCTAGTAGTGATGGTTAATATGAAAGAATAACTCTTACTAATTTTTACAATTCTACAATGAGAATTAATATTTTTTTTTTCTTAGATTGATCACTAAAGCGAGAGAATACCCATTGCTAATTTTGCAAATGGTGAAGATGAATATCAATTTTGCAATTCGAAAGAATCAAGTCGTCCTTAACGATAGCTTTGACATGCACTAAAGCGCTGACATTGCAATACCAACTTATGATATGAACGACACACGAGCAACGGCTATTACCGTCTGAAGAGGCTATAGAGATAAGTCACGACGCAAATTATTAGTTGGTTATAAAGTTAGATAAAAGATTAAGCCCCAGTTTCTGATTCCATTGCATCGCTTATCCAATTTATGATAGTAAACATAGTGATGGCTAAGATGAAAGAATGAGAATTAAAAGGAAGTTTCTAATTCCATTGCATAGTTTAGCTGCATGGCATCAATCGATAGCTTCGATCCTCATCATTACCATCTAATTATTACAAAGCTTACTGGACCCACAGTTCAACCAAATGGAATTCACAATGTGTATTATAAAATTAGCACTTGAGATAGATTTCACACTCAGCAATATATCACGAGGGAATGACAAGGGCACACGCACGTGTATTATAAAATTATTAGTGCCTGATAGATTCAACACACAGCAGTAGGTATATCGATCTCGAAGGAATTGATGAAAATGGCAAGTTTCTAAACCTGATAGCACAAAGAAAGAGTAGTAATTTTCACGCTCAGCTATGTATCACAGACCTAGGGAATGAAAATGGCAAGTTTCTTAACCAGGCTGACATTACACATAGGCTGTTCAAGATAAGATCAATTACAATGAAATAGCAGAAGTGAGAATATCCAGTCATCCACAATGTTGTTATTCCCACCACTTTCGGAGCTTATATATACAGCTACCTAGACTATAGCACAAACGTAGTAGCACAGCAAGGTTTCATCGAACGTGACAGTGCATTCTCTTTTTTTCTTCATGTTGAGATGGTTACAGCTCTCTCTCTCTCTCTCTCTCTCTCTCTCTCTCTCTAAGATACTATAGTATTGTCGGTGTATTTTAGGAGAATCAATTTACGGACAGTGTTCAATATAATGTCTTGTTAACTTTATTGTGTTTTCACATATATATAAAATATATATATATATATATATATGTATGTAGGGTCTTCATGCTATTGCTCTGGTCCTAAGCATGGTCATGCTAGGAGGATCTCATAGTTGGATAAACGGTCAACCAGCAGATTCTTCAAACGTGATAGACTTTGGGGCTGTCGGAGATGGAACGACTGATGATTCCCAGGTAAAACTTTCATGCCCTCGCATCAGTTTAACAACTTTGCATATATGGTGATATAAAGCTACGTGAAAGGTGTTATGTTCATACGAAGTTTAGCAATCCTATTGTGTTAAGCACATATATATATATATATATATATGCCTGGGCTGGGCGTAAAGCTTTGGCGTCACCATAAATATGATAGTACTTTATATGGATTTGGGGTACATTCTGACAGTATGTTGTGATTATTTAAATATGCCCGTAGATGTACATACCGCGACACATGTACATCGTAATTAATACTAGTTTTTAGCTAGGCCATTGTCATGCACGATTTGTTTTTATTATTTGAGGCTTTTGCTTTTAATGTAATGGGTTTACACACACAAAAAAAAAACACATTTTAATGTAATGATTTTTGGTTATATTTTCAGTATTTTTTTTATTTTATGTCATTGAACTAAATGAATTGTGTATTTTTTTTGTTTATATATATATATATATGGTTGCTTTTGAACTACTGAGTACAATATGCTACTCTACCTTTGTATTTTATTTGTTCTTATATATATAGACATAATGAAAGTCTCTTTCAGATATAAAATTTCTTTTTATTTTTTTGTTTGTCGATTTTCCCCTTGATGCTATGGCTATCTAACGTAGTATTTATAGCTGTGGGGCGACCAATAAAGTTGACGCAACAACTAATAACGAAAACAAAACCACAATCATTTGGTTTTTCCGTGGCTAAGTGACGTGTAATTTTTTTATTATTATTTTCTTTTGCTACACAAAAAGGCTTTTGTGAAGGCATGGCAAGTAACTTGTGGATCTTCATCAAACAATTCTGCTCTCATTATACCTGCAGGGAAGGAATTCTTGTTGAAGCCAGTGCACTTTCAAGGTCCATGCAAGTCCCCTTGGATCAATTTTCAGGTAAATTAATTTTTCAGTCTATTATATCTCTCTTTCAGATAATTATTTGGGATGTTTATTTGAACTAGCAAAATATAATTCTGCGTTGTATTAAAGTTTTTCCTTGATGAATTCAATCTTGTGATATTTGATCATGAGCCATTATTACAAATTGCAGTACCCTATATATAATAATAACACCTTTCCTATTTCCGTTTGTACTTAATTGCCCAACAGGACAAAGCTTTAATCAAATAACACCGCAAGGAATAGATTAGTTTTGAACTAAATGCTTTATTCAATATTCAAGCTTCAAAATTTAGACATTAATTGTTTAAGCCTTTTGTTTTCTCTCTCTCTCTCTCTTTTGGTTATGGGAATACAGGTTTGGGGTAACATTACAGCACCAAGCAAAACGGATTTTGGTCTTAACACGACAAGTAGGCTTGTTTTCTCAAATCTTAATGGAATTACCGTCAATGGAAATGGACAAATGGATGGCAACGTCGGGTCATCTTGGTGGGCATCTTGTGAAAAGTGAGTTAACAAATTAATTACTGTTGCCTTTCCTTAATCTCCTATTTCCCCTTTTTAACCTCACATTTTTCATAGAACTAATTCTAATGACACGCACGTGTTCTTCATCTTCAGGGGATGAATTGCCAGATACCTGCTGTGAGTATATATATTGAAAAATCTAGTAAATTGTTGTCAGCGTACACATACAATATTAGTATAAGATCTATATTGTAATTGGCACAATCGTGTGATCAAAAACATTGTATTTGTATCCTAGTGTGTCTTGTTTGTTCAAACTAATGCTAAAGAGGGTTTAAATATCTATTCGAGAACAAAGGAGTTTAAAACTGGATATTACAGCAGATCTCGCCACCTTCTCGCCCTCGCGAGATCTGCAGATTATGAACAGTAGCTGTTGCCACCTTCTCGCCCCTGCAAACTCCTAAACATATTTTAAAGAGAACTACTCCTATGTACTTTCAAAAAACTTTAATGCCTATATATGCTTGAAGAATGGGCCTTCTAAGTTAAGAGAATACACTTAAGAAATATATTGAGAGCCTTCAAAAAACAACCCCAGAGTCTCCTTAGTAAGTTGAAGAATTTCAAATATTTATTGATCTTAAAGAGTCTTGATGGTGCAGCAAGACAAGAATATATGGCGTGGTGTTCGTCATGGTTCAAGCATGGAAAAACAATGAGTTGCGGAGTATGCAAGTAAGTTTTGATTTCAACTTAGATTGGGGGGATTCAGATTGGTACAGTTGTAAGTGTTCTTGTAAACTGTTCGATTGTTATAGTGCTTAAAACTTGGGTTCGACTAGGTCTGTGGTTTTTTCTCAATTTGGATTTCCACGACAAAAATTGTGTGTCTATCGTGTGATTACTTTACTTTTCATGCATGCAATTTTATAAGTGTGTGATTAATTCAATTGTTTGACAAAGGTTAATTAAGCGCGCCTCCAAGTGATTGTAAATCCAAGTAGATCGGAAATTTCAATTAGAATCATATATCGTGCTTAAAAGATATATAACCTCGGATGAACACGTTATATACATATATCACGGGGTAGGCTATGGCGTTCCAAGTATGTAACAGTCTTCAGCTGAGTGGATTGAGACATATCAACAGCCAAAATAATCACGTATCGATAACAAACTGCAACAATTCCACCATCTCAAACCTCCAGATAACTGCACCTGAAACAAGCCCTAGGTAACACCGATGGGATTGATATCTATGGGTCGACCAATATTCACGTCCACGATTGTGAGATTGCAACGGATATTTATTCTTTTAACTTCATGCCTGTTGCTCTATCTATATAATTACTACATACATTAACTTCCTTCCCCAAGTATGAATTTTATAAATGTCTTCTTTTTTTTTTTGGCCGTAATAATTATATGTATATACTATACACAGGTGATGACTGCATTGCTATCTCTACTGGGTGCTCGTACATCAACATTACTAGTGTAAATTGCGGTCCAGGCCATGGAATAAGGTTTGTTATAATACATATATAATCCTACCAAACTTTGAGCGGTGTTATGAGGACCTGACCTGCAGGGTTTGTGTCTTGGAGCCTAAAAAAGTCCTTTCAAACTAAGTTCATATGGGGGTATATATCGAGAATATAAATATAGCCCTCTTTTGCCATTTTTCACTTTTTTTTTTGTTGTTGGGGGGGGGGGGGGGGGGGGGGGGGGGGGGGATGGGGGGGGGGGGGGGGGGGGTTAGTATTGGAAGCTTGGGAAGCAATGGAGGTAAAGGGACAGTAGGTGAGCAACTGTACCTTCAATGGAACTCAAAATGGGTTAATTAAGGGGAACTTAATCCAAAACCACGCACTGAGTTTAGTAATTTATTTTGTTATTAAATGTTATTTGTTCACTATTTGTTTTCTCTTATCAAATTCGTTTTCTTCTTTTGTTGTTCACCCCCGTTTGTGTTGGTTCCCCGGGGGCGGGTCTGGATTTGCTAGGAAGATCTCTTTCGAGGACATTACACTCATTGCGGCTGGGAAAGCCATATTTATTGACCAATACTACTGCGCCAATAACATTTGCAAAAATCAAAGTAAGCATAATGTACGTTATCACAAACTAACAAAAACCAACAATACACAATTCTCTCTCTCTCTCTCTAGGCTAGCCTGTATCCCCGATCTTAAAAGAATGATAAAACTATCTAATTTTAATAAACAACTGAATTCATTACATGCATTTGTTATCTCTATATACCTTAAACAATTACGTACATGACTTGTTATTAATTGTTTATCAATTTTTTTTTTCATTCCCAATGAAATCATGGATTTGCAATTAAGACACCAGCGGTAGCAATAAGCGAGGTTTCATTCACTGGAGTTCATGGGACATCTGAAACGGAAGCTGCCATCCAACTTAACTGCAGTGAGAGCGAAGGTTGCACTGACATAGTGGTAGCTGGATCAGATCAACATAACAGCGGCAACCGGTTTGAAGGGGGGAACCACCGTTTACTCCACCTGCATTAACGCCCATGGAAGATCTACTGCTTCCAATAACCCTATTGTACCCTGCTTGCTTCCCTAGCTATCTAGCTAAATAGCTGAAACTACTACTCTTTTTACGTCAGTATAGTCAGGGACGAAGCTAGAATATTGTATGAAAGGGGGTCAGTAGCAAGTGGAGGGAGGCCAGCCCACATGATGCAATTTTTTTCAGCTTCACGGATAAGGTCGATAAGGGTAATCTCTCAAAGGCAGGGCCCCCCTTGGCCCTCCTCTGCCTTTGTCCCTGATTGTAGTTTTTTTTTTTTTGTGTTTTTGGGTTTTTTTTTTCACATTTATAGTAAACATCTGTTCATATCGATCTGCCATATTTATGGGGTTCGAATCGATCATTTTCACTTTTTGATGTTTGTTTTTCTCTCTTCACCACAAGATTATTGATGTAAACTGAACATCCATGATTATAACCTCAAGTAACCAAAGTTCAAATATTTTTCAAATTTACTTCGGGGGCCAAAATAAACAAATTGTTTAGCAAATGTAGGGAAAAAAAATTCTTGAGTGTGGATATACTTGCAGCTAGCCACGATAGTTAATAGGCTTGCGGATGTGATACAGATCAGGAAGGCACAAACATAATTTACCACAGAAAAACTTATTTATACACAGTGCCTGTGAAACTGATGGTACATTTTGAGGGAGTCAATGCGCGTGCACGTAGATTGTTTTGTTTGATTAGAAGCTATCAAATCAAAATCTAGATATCTAATCTTCCTCCCATTTTTATTTTAGCAGCATTTGATGCACCAAAAAAAAAAAAGAAGAGGACTCTCATTACAAGAAATGGGGGAGGACTTTCATAGGGATATATATATATACTAGTGAGGAGTGAGGAATTTTCTAAAACCCAAGGCTCAAGTACTATTATATGTAAAAAGAAAAGAATAAAAGGGGAGGGGTGTCCAAATGGCAACCAGACAGACAGTAGTAGCTAGTGCAGACTCAAGAGTGGGGAGGGGTCACTTTGCAACGGAGAAAGAATTATTGCCCAAATGGCCAAGCAACCACAAGAATATTCTAGGTGATGGGTTTGGTTTGGAGAATATTGAAGAAATCAGTCCAACCATGCATTTGAGGGATAGTGAGTGCATGGCATGATTATTGTCCAAATGGCCAAGCAACCACAAGAATATTCTAGCTGATGGGTTTGGTTTGGAGAATACTGAAGAAATCAGTCCAACCATGCCATCCCTGCTCCTTTTAATATGGCCTGCAAATGCAATGCACGTACACAACTACAGCACATTTATACTGAGAGCCAGCCAGATAGATACACACGCTTGCAGCTGTTTCTTGTCGTCAACGGCCAACAGAACCTATATATATCATTTGTTACTCTTTTTATTTTTAAGTGGGGATATATATACACTTTTATATATATACATATGGCCTGCACTACAGCACATGCAGTTACATGTGCAGTGGCTACCCTTTCTTTAAAATGAAAGACGCTACTCTACTACCAAATCATTGCGAGACAGATATACCAAAGCAATGCCATTCAAGCAACTAAACAGTACAGAGATATTTGATTGCTGCTTTTCCTTTTTTCTTGTTCTATTTTTTTTTTTTTTTGGGGTTTTTTTTTTTTGGGGGGGGGGGGGGGGGGGCGGCAAAAGAAGAATTTCAGGACAAAACATAAAATATATTTGCATCACAACTTAGATATAAATGCTTAAAGTCCGTTGCAAAACAAATTTCTAGTTGAAATACACTTTAATAGCGTAGTCGCATTACCAAATGACGTTTGGATCAACGTATAGAAGGCCGGCGATGCTGTGAATTCACCCCAGACTGGTTTTTTTCTTTTGGAGGGTCAAATGAGGCAATTTTAATTAATTTAACAGCCCTTGATCCCATCATCAGTCCGCTGTCAAAAAATAAAATCTGGTGGTCAAACAGTTCATCCAAGATCGAGGTTACCTTCCCTACAAAACAAAACAGACAAATGTAACAATTAAAGAAGACCACGTGAGAAATTATTCACATGGGACAACTGAAATCACCCAACACAATTACTTTAGTATATATATATATGTTTTCCACCATTAGTTTATACCCATCGTTTACACCTTTTTTGTTTTCAGTGAGCTTTTCACACCAAATGTGATTAATTACTATTATTCATAAACTAAAGATCAGGAAGAACATTAGACAGCAGATGACAAAAACAAAGGAGATTCCAGTTTTCATATAGATTCCCTTCACAGAAACATAAACGCAAAAACGCAACTCAACTGTGAAGCAATCTTAAAACCCGAATGGCAGAGTCAGTCAACAGAAACAGATAGCTTAGATTCCCTTAGAATACCATAGAACTGGCAGAGATGGGAAGAAGCACCACCACCACCAGGTCATCATTAATTTCATCCTCATGCATCTAGTTTCCAAAGTAGTACTTCAGATGAAGTAGAGTGGGCTGCTATCGAGAGATTACCCACATTTGAACGACCAAGAACATCATTATTTGATCACCAGAATTTATATGGCAGCAGCAAGGACAAGGAGGAGGAGAAGGGGAAGACAGTGGTTGACGTCACAAAGCTTGGAGCTTTAGGAAGGCATGTGTTCATTGGCAAACTCTTGAAGAAAATTGGGGATGACAACCATCGCTTGTTACAGAAACTGAGAAAAAGAATAGACAGGTACGTACGTACGTACTTACATCCTTTTTTCTCCATTCTTTCTTCTCATTCTTCATGCTTGCACACTGAACTTCTGCACTAGTTCGAAATGTGATGGAGACATCGATCTCTTAAGTAATTCCAAAGGATGGGAAATTACAAAATATTTTGTTGAGACTTTTGTTTCTTGTTTGATAGCATTTTTTGTCCCACGTTGGAAAAGTACCAACATTTAGTTGGGTATTTATTAGTCAACCAATCATGTGGACTTAGATAAGTTACAAGCCCAATGAACAAATATGAGCTTCAAGCCCAATGGATGCTTGGTATAATTATAAATGCATATCGTGTGATATTTCGCAATCGCATGCACACGCACGGTTCATTTGAGATCATTGGTTGCTCTTTTATTTTTGTTCGCTTGATCAACGGTCTTAATTAATTTGGTGAACAGGTGCATTGTTTTTCAAACAAATAGGCACTAGCAAATAATGTGTCTGTTGGTAGGGGTGCGTCTTTCTCTAATAAGACACATTTATCTATCTATATGTTAGAAGTCTCTCAGATTAATTAATTGTAACTTAAGGATTTCGTGGGAGTCTTTCAGTTTTGCTAACTGCAAGACTTTGGATCAATGGCTTTGTTGTATCCTGAGAACGATCTTGCCTGTAATCCATCAGAAGACTCAGAGTAGTGGAGGCAAATTACATTCTAAAGATACTGTCTTTAGATACGCCTCAAAATCTCCATTTAAGTTTGTTCCAACAACTTTAGAACGTAATTTTTCGTGAAATGGAGACAGAGAAAAACATGACTTCGTTCAAGATGATGAATCAGGATCTGGTGAAACTGGATCAATTTGATGGCAGCAATTTCAGTTGATGGAGAGATAAGATGATCTTCCTTCTTACTGCGATGAAGGTATACTACATTCTAGACCCGAACCTTGTACCCTTGCCAAAACCATTTCCAACAGAGACTGCAGAGAGGAAGGAAGAACGGCTAAAACGGATTGAAGATGTTCTACTATGTCATGGACATATCATGAATGCACTTTCTAATAGCCTGTACAATTTTTATAAAGATACTAAGACGGCGATAGAAACCTGAAATGCTTTGGAATCCAAATACAAAGTGCAAGAAGAAGGTACAAACAAATTTCTAATTGCAGAATATTTTGATTTCCGTATGGCTAATGATAAACATGTTCTAGACCAGATTCATGAGTTACAAAGTATTGTTAATAAAATCAATGCTCTGAACATTGTGCATCTTGAATCTTTTCAAGTTGGACCCATTATTGCAAAACTTCCACCATCTTGAAAAGATTACAGAAAGAAGCTTCTGCACAAGGCAGAAGATTTGTCCTTAGAACAAATTCAAAAGCATTTTCGGATCGAAGAAGAATCTCGTAAAAGGGATAAAAAGGGTGATATTCAAGAGAAAACAAATGTTCATAATGTGGAATTTGGATTTAACCACAATCATCCTAACAACAAAAGAAAGAGGAACAACAAAAAGAATGACAAATGCTATAACTGCCAAAAGAAGGGGCATCATACCAAAGAGTGTCATTTGAAGAAGAAATCGAAAGAGTCTACAAATTTGGTGGAAGAAAAATTTGTGGTTATGGTAACTGAAATTCACATAGCAAATACATCTTCTGGATGGTGGTTTGATTTTAGGGCTACAGTTCATGTGTGTAAGGATAGATCTCTGTTCAAGACATATGAGAAGATTGATGGCCAAGAGGTACAAATGGGAAACCTTTTCTGAATGTTCTTCATGTTGATCGTGCCCAGGTTGCTAGAAAAGGCAGTGTGGATCTAACCTTTACTTCTGGAAAGACTTTGACTGTTCTGAATGTTCTTCATGTTCCTGATATGAGAAAAAATTTAGTCTATGTTGATCTTGTCTGCAAGAAAGGTTTTCGGATTGTTTTTGAATCTGATAAGCTTATCTTGACAAAGAATGGGATGCTTGTTGGAAAGGGTTATAGTTGTAATGAGATGTTTAAACTAAGTATTAATGAGAATCACAGTGCTTCTTCTTATATTGTTGAACCTTTTTCTTTATGGCATGGTAGATTAGCACACTTGAATTTTAGATCAATTAAGAATGTGAGCAAGCTTGGCCTGATTAACCACCATGATTCTGTTTGTGATAAGTGTGAAGTTTGTGCTAAATCTAAAATGGTTAAGAAACCTTTTCCTGGCATTAAAAGAAATTCAGAACTTTCAAATTTGGTACATTCAGATATTTGCGAATTGAATGGTATGTTAAGTCGTGGGGGAAAAAGATACTTTATCATTTTCATTGACGATTTTTCTAAATACACAAATGTTTATCTTATGAGATCAAAAGATGAAGCTTTTAGTAAGTTTCAGATTTTAAAAAATGAGGTCAAAAACCAATTGTCCAAGAAAATAAAAGTTTTACGAAGTGATAAAGGAATGGAATATTTTTCGAATGAGTTTGATGAATTTTGTGAACTGCATGGCATTATACATGAGAAATCTGCACCTTACACACCACAACAAAAAGGTTAAGCCGAAAGGAAACATCGTACTCTTGTAGAAATGGTCAATTGTATGATTATGCATGCTCAATTACCTTTGAATTTGTGGGGTGAGGCTTTACTTACTGCATGTCATTACATAACTAAATCATTTCTAGAAAGTCCAATTCATGTCCATATGAACTATGGAAAGGTAGAAAGCCTAATTTATCATACCTTAAAGTGTGGGGGTGTTTGGCATATTATAGGGTTCCAGACCCTAAAAGGACCAAGTTGGGTCCAAGGGCAATGAAAAGTATTTTTGTTGGATATATTGAACATAATAAAGCTTATAGACTTTTTGATACAGAGTCCAACACAATTGTCAACTCTTGTGACGTCGAATTTTTTGAAAATAAGTTTCACAGTGATTCTAAAGTTGTAGAGGCTGAAAGTTCTGAGTTAGATTCTAATAAGGAATTGCAACTCCATAATAATGGCACAATAAAGTTGGTTCTTAGTGAAGAGCCTAGAAGAAGTCAAAGACCTAGGAAAGAAAAATCTTTACATCCAGATTTCATCTCATCTCAATCTATTATTTTTCTAGTAGACGGAGAAAGTGAAAAAGTTACGAATAAGTTTCCTATGGTATAAATCTTGAGGCTGAACCTAAAACAGACTCGGAGGCTATTAGTTCTAGAGATTCAGCATTCTGGAAAGAAGCCATTAATGATGAGATGGATTCTCTTATGTCTAATGGGACTTGGAAATTGGTGGATTTACCCTCGAGTTCTAGATCCATTGGCTGCAAATGGGTTTTTCGAACTAAATATAATACTGATAATTTAGTAGAAGCTTTTAAAGCGAGACTAGTAGCCAAAGGTTTTAGACAAAAAGAGGGTATAGATTATTTTGGTACATATGCCCCTATAGCCAGAATTAGTTCTATTCGAATACTGATGGCTTTGTCTTCAATATATCACCTACAGATTCATCAAATGGATGTTAAAACTGCGTTTTTGAATGATGATTTAGATGAAGAGGTTTATATGGATCAACCGGAAGGGTTTGTCCTTCCTGGACATGAAAATAAAGTGTGTAAGTTGGTTAAGTCATTATATGGTTTAAAGCAAGCACCTAAACAATGGCATCACAAATTTGATTAATGTATTTTATCAGATGGTTTTATTCATAATAGTGCAAATAAATGTGTTTATTCTAAGTTTATAAAAGAATTTACAGTGATTGTTTGTTTATATGTTGATGACATGTTAATCTTAAGTACTTGCTTGAAAGGCATACTTGAAACCAAGAAGTATTTGACTTCAAACTTTAAAATGAAAGATCTTGGTGAGGTTCACACTATCCTGGGAATTAAAGTTAAAAAGCATAGTGGGGGTTATGCTTTGTGTCAAGACCACTACATTGAAAAAATGCTTTTAAAATTCAAGCATCTCAGTTTTAAAGAATTTAGTACACCATTCGACTCGTGTATTAAATTAACCGAGAATGCTGGCAGAGCAATTGCACAGCTGGAGTATGCTAGTGCCATTGGTAGTTTAATGTATCTTATGCATTGCACAAGGCCAGACATTGCTTTTGCGGTTTGTAAATTGAGTTGTTATACAAGTAATCCCAATGGAGAGCACTGGAGAGCACCGGAGGGCACTTAGTAGAGCTTTTGGTTACCTTTAAAAAACCATGGGACTTGAACTATTCTATAATGGGTGTGCTTAAGGGATATACTGACGCCAGTTAGATCACTAACCAAAGAGATAATAAGTCCACTTATGGATAGGTATTTCTTCTTAGAGGTGGTACTATTTCTTGGGCATCCAAGAAACAGACTTGCATCTCTCACTCAACTATGGAATCTGAATTCATAGCTTGATCAGTAACTGGTAAAGAGGCTGACTGGATTAAAAAAATTTTAATTAGATATTAACTTATGGCCTAAACCGATGCCTCCAATTTTTATTCATTGTGATAGTGAGGCTACTCTTTCAAGAGCCTATAGTAGTACTTACAATGGCAAGTCTAGACATATAAGTCTAAGACATGATTTTGTAAGACAACTAATACAAGACGGAGTAATCACTATCATCTATGTGAAGTCAAGTAAAAACTTGACTGACCCACTTACCAAGAGTCTTCCTAGAGAAGTGGTAAGGGTGACATCCTATGAGATGGGACTCAAACCTTTTTAATAGTCACAAGCATTGGTTACCCAACCTCGAACTAGAACATCACTAGTCACGGGTTTAATGGATAAAAACAAAGTTGTTGATTAGTGACTGAGAAATCCTGATTTAGTCAGTATTATCCATTATGTCAAAGAGGGTTGAATTACATTCTTAATGAGGTTTAAAGTGTTATAGTAATGAAGACACATAAGAAACCTCACCTATGTGAACGTAGAGGTGGTTTTGCTTCTCATGAGAGTTTTGGTTTGCTCTTTGGATCATTCATGAAGCCAAGAGATAGCACGCGGCCTTAATAGTGCTAAAGCAGTTTTATTTTGAAATCTTTATTATTAGAACATTGTTATGTGTATGATATATCCAGTTTGTAACATTTAGAGTACTTGGTTTAAGGCTACTGCCACCATTGACTCTAATACAACTTTGATATATTTGTACTAATTGAAGGTTTAAGTTGCAAGACACCTTCTTGTATTCATAATGATGCTGTTATTATTCTGAGAGAGTTGTTTTTATATATTATGTTTATCATCCTATCAAAGTGGGGGATTGTTAAGACTTTTGTCTCTTGTTTGATAGCATTATTTGTCCCACATTGAAAAGGTACCAATATTTAGTTGAGTATTTATTAGTCAACCAATCATGTGGACTTAGATAAGTTACAAGCCCAATGAAAAAATATGAGCTTCAAGCCTAATGGATGCCTAGTATAATTATAAATGCACATCGCGTGATATTTCGCCATCGCACGCACGCGCAGTTCATTAGAGATCATTGATTAGTCTTTTATTTTTGATCGCTTGATCAACGGTTCTAATTAATTTGGTGAACAGGTGCATTGTTTTTCAAACGAATAGTCACTGGTAGTTAATGTGTCTGTTGGTAGGGGTACGCCTTTCTCTAATAAGACACAATCGTCTATATATATGTTAGAAGTCTCTCTCAAATTAGTTAATTGTAACTTAAAATTTTGTGAGAGTCTTTTAGTTTTGCTGACTGCAAGAT
The DNA here is from genome assembly GCA_033060915.1 of Euryodendron excelsum. Taxonomy (NCBI): domain Eukaryota; kingdom Viridiplantae; phylum Streptophyta; class Magnoliopsida; order Ericales; family Pentaphylacaceae; genus Euryodendron; species Euryodendron excelsum. Next base: position 575,581 of record CM065380.1, on the reverse strand, counting down.
TTTGGATTAATGGCTTTGTTGGATCCTAGAAACGATCTTGCCTGTAACCTATCAGCAGACTCAGTAGTGGAGGCAAATTACGTTCTAAAGATAATATCTTTAGATACACCTCAAAGTCTCTGTGTAAATTTGTTCCAACATATTTCAATGTAAAAATCTTCAGCAAACCTCTGAATCAAAGAACACAAACCTTTCAACCACCTCATTCCTTATCTGCATGGTACAAGATTAAAACAATCAGTTGATTTTACCTTGTTACTTTAGGAGATATAGGTGCCAACTTCTCGGTGCAGCTACATGATTCTTTCTCATTGTTTTGTCATCAAATCAGATGCTTGAGAAATGAAAATTATCGTCCATTATTATTGCTAGGGTTGCCACGCTCACAAGTTCGTCCTTTCTAGGGACCCTATACTTATATTATTTAATCATACAGTAAAATAAAGATTGGAAACTGACGGTTCCATTGACTTTTGCATAACTAAAGAAAGCGGGGAGAACAAAAAAAAAAAAAGTAAAAATACATAAAAAGACACATAATCATACGGCTCATTCATCTAAAACATTGTCTTCCTTCTTTTTGTCAAAAAAACAAAAAAAAAGAATATTCAAGATTGGAAGGCTTTTCAAATATCAAACATCACTAAGTAATTAATTAATATTAGTAAATGGATACAATAAATAGGTTGGAAGCAAGGAAAGCATTATTTCATTAACATATGAAACTTAACAGAAAAAGTTAAATTCTTGAATTAAATTCTTTAACGAAAAGGAAACATCATCCGTAACGAATCTTGAAACAAACGCATAATTGTGTTTTTACTCAGTAGAGGCCATTTAGCAACTAAATCGCCTGGGTCGCAGCGTGCTTCATTGTGCGTTGAAAGACAATACAATTGTTTATATATCATACTTACTAGTGAAAAGTACACATTCATATCCTTCTAGACATTCCTTTTGTACTTTTCGTTGCACATATACCTACATATATGTGAATAAGAAGATATTATTGAACCTTAGAATCATCCCCACCCTTCTAAAATAATGCTATCCAAATGTTAAAAGTTTAATAGAACATGGCTAAGATTCTACATAGGAAAATTCGGATAAAGTAACACGTAATACCAAAGTGGATTAAGTTTATAACTTCTATTAACTATCACAGTCATACTATTGATATACATATATACATATGTTTATACATAAAAGAAACATAATAAGAAAACTCCTGTAGAAGAAGCTACAAGAAACATGATCGCAATTGTACTTTTAAGCTCAAGCTTGAAGCATCCCAAAGATAAAGGAAGGGCCATGTTTCATTTATAGAAACCATTTGAAACAGAGAGTAGCAATAAAACATCAGAATAGGCAAAAGATTTTTTTTGTTAATTTCACTAGACAAATGAAGAAAACTTATGGCAATAGAAATCCCTCCCCCAAACCTGCGGCACCCACCCCCCCGCGCAAAGTGCCATCTTGCTACAACGAGACTGGTTTCAAGTAACAGTTTCACAAGCTTGAGGTTATTATTTTACAAAAGAATTAACTATGAGGGGGCTTACCGAATAGAAATCTTTATATCCACATCATATAACATATGCATGCAATTATGCATTTGTAAATGCACATATGACACAATGGAATTAACCTTTCCACTTTAGGGTTGGTCTAGAATTGCCAACTGTGGAATTGCGATACCAGAATTTATGTACCGAAGCAGAATATCAAGTAGCTCATGGGAAGCCCCTCCCTACTCTTTGGAACACCCTCAAAAGCATTTCCTCTGTAAAAGCTTTTCCTTATCTTTGAATGTGATTATTCATTTCTTTAAGGAATGTTACTGTCTGTCAAGTTCCATATAAAATTAGTCTTGCAATGATTGTAGAGAACTCTCACTAGACTTTTCTATGGGGTGCAAGAAAAAATGAAGCCAAAATTTAATTTTATGAATCAAAAGTGATATAAGTCATTGGAAGTACTTTTCCAGAGTATTAAGTTCATATATGTCTAAATTTCACGTAATACGAACGACCCTCAACAGTTGCAGCAGGCACAAAATTCTGATGCATGCCGCATGCTGTGCACTGACACCGCCACTACCCTGGGACCTATAGAAACAGCTTTATGATCCATTAAATTCTGTGTCTTGCAAGCGTATTTTCAGCTTCAGCTGTTCTTTGAACAAAAAATCCTCCAATATTTCAATAAAAGGAAAGGTCACTTCTTTTAGAAAACTGAGACCTTAGATGATCAAAGATGATACTTCTTTTCTTTAATGGTCATTTCCAAGATAACTGTCAATAAGCTCTATAATGTTGAACAGGTTCCTGGGCTCAATTCTCACGCCAAGAAGATCAAAATTCTTCAAGATGTCCAAGGCATTATCAAGCCTTCAAGGTAGATCCTAAAGTTCTTTTCCATGAAACTGGGCATAGTAAGTTATATGATGACAGGATCAATAGCTTTTTGCTAATAATATACCCCCCATCACTTACTCTTTTTGGCAGGATGACACTATTACTTGGGCCATCAGGTTGTGGGGAAACCACTTTGTTACAGGCACTGGCAGAGAAACTAGACCACAATCTCAAGGTTTTGTATTCCTTCCCTCTGAAAGACATTCTATGTCACAATCTCATAAGATAGCCCTTAGATAGAGAGGAAAAAAAAAACGTGTGTACATTCTTATATCGCATTAGAAAACAAATAGTGCACTGACTTACATCTATAGTCACGACAGCAAAGTCAATATTTCTAAATAGTCAAACATCTAAGGAATAACTTACTGATCAATATCCTCGCATAATTATCATTCTAGGTCACAGGAGACATCTCATACAATGGTTACAAGTTGAATGAGTTTGTTCCTCAAGCCAATATGACCTGCACATTTCTGAAATGACTCCGAGGGAAACACTAGACTTCTCAGCTCATTGTCAGGGCATTGGAAATAGAGGAGGTATGCTCTGCTCTGCAAAATTCACTCATGGTTCTACTCTTACAGTATTAGTTTGACAAACCTGTTTTCTTTTCTGTTGAAGAAATCATGATGGAGGTCAGTAGAAGGGAGAAGCAATCTAGAATTATACCAGAACCAGACATAGACACATTTATGAAGGTAAAGAATTCTCAAGAACCAGCTCAGCACAACTCTATTCAGTATTCTCTATTACACTCAAAAAGCAGTGGCAGTTTCGTTTACCCAGATAACTACATTAAAAGCAAACTGTTCTAACAGGCAACTGCTATCGAAGGGTTAAAAAGAACTCTCCAAACCGACTATATTTTGAAGGTAATTCTCTTCAAAAAAAAAAGTAGAGAAACACTAACCACTTCATAATCCTTGTTTATCAACTCCTATACTGCTACCATGTTGTTGCTATTCAGATCCTTGGGCTGGATAGTTGTGCTGATACGATTGTCGGAGATGCAATGAAAAAAGGAATATGGAGTGGCCAAAAGAAAAGGCTAACAACAGGTTGGTTAAACAGACACTGATGTTACATATTTAAATTGTTGAGTACCTGAATAATAATTTTCCTCATGCAAAATACACGAGGTAGTTGTTTAATAACAATCCGAATAAATTATGAGATCTCCACTTGCTGAAATCTATGGAGTTAAGCTTTAGGTAGGACTCAATTCCAAAAGTCTTAACACTCTCCCATTTCATCACAGTTGTTTTCTCTTAAATGTTCCTCATCTATCAGGGGAAATGATAATTGGTCCTGCAAAAGTTCTCCTCATGGACGAGATATCAACTGGATTAGATAGTTCAACAACCTTTCAGATTGTTACTTGTCTTCAGCAGTGGGGACACATTACAGGATCCACCATGATGTTATCGCTTCTTCAACCAGCTCCTGAGACATTTGACCTCTTTGATGACATCATCTTGATGGCAGAAGGAAAGATTGCATACCAAGGACCTCGTGATAACGTTGTAGAGTTCTTTGAGCATTGTGGTTTCAGGTGCCCACCAAGAAAAGACATTGCAGACTTCCTCCAAGAAGTATGTGTATCTTTTAAAATATCTAATAACATGTCCAAAGGAGTTGCTCTGCTTTGATGTCACCCACACAATTATACCTCTGTGCAGGTAGTTTCCAGAAAGGATCAAGCACAGTACTGGTATCACAAAGACCAACCATACAATTATGTTTCTGTGGAAGAGTTTAGAAATATATTCACGAAATTCCATGTGGGGCAGAGGCTAGATGAAGAACTTTCTCAGCCTTTTAGTAAATCTGACTTTTACAAAAATGCTTTGTCATTTAACATTTATTCTTTGAGAAAATGGGAATTATTCAAAGCATGCATGGCTAGAGAGTGGCTTCTTATGAAGCGTAACAAATTTGTTCATGTATTCAAATCTGCACAGGTAAGAGATCGTTTGTCCATGTGTTTCACGAAGGTTGTGTTGATTGATGGCCTAAGAACTTAATAACTGCTCTACTCATGTGGATGTTTTGTTCATGCAGCTTGTAGTCATTGCACTTATAACAATGACAGTTTTTATACGAACATTGACGTGATCCACGCAAACTACTACATGGATTCTCTGTTTTATGCCCTCGTTAGAATTATGTGCAATGGAATTACGGAATTATCGATCACTGTTTCCAGACTTGCTGTCTTCTATAAGCAAAGAGATTTCTACATTTATCCTTCATGGACTTATTCAATTCCAGCAGCCATTCTAAAGATCCCATTTTTGTTTTTAGACACTTCTCTTTGGACAGCTCTCACCTACTATGTCATTGGTTACAGTCCTGAACCAGAAACGTGCGTTTTTCTAGGATAATGCTTCAACTATGTAACCAGAAGCCTTTCTTCCTCACTGAATCTTGATGTTATATGTATGACTGTGCAGGTTTTTCCGCCAATTCATTGTTCTTTTCCTTTTACATCAAGTATCAATATCATGGTTTCGCTTGATTGCTTGTGTGTTCCGGAGTCCACCTGTTGCTGCATCTTGCAGTCTCTTCTCCTTATTAGCGATATTCTTATTTGGTGGATTCATAATTCCACGATGTAAGACTATTTATGGCTTCTTCTAAAACTTGTCTACAGGAATAAGTAGATACTTGTGCTAACCTGCTTAGTCTGTACTCCTTGCAGCCTCTTTGCCTACTTGGCTAGAATGGGGCTTTTGGTTTTCTCCATTAACTTATGCAGAAATAGATGCTTCAGTAAATGAATTCCTGGCTCCAAGGTGGCAAAAGGTGATACTCAAAGTGATGTATTGTTGATTAATATATATACCAAGATAACTGATTTTTATTAGAGAGAAAATTGTTCATTCATCAATCTCTCTTTACAGATTTCACCTTCAAATGCTACGATTGGGCAGCAAGTACTAACAATACATGGCCTGAACTATAGCGACTTCTTTTATTGGATATCCCTGGGTGCACTTATTGGATTTTGGATAGTTTTTAGTATTGGATTCACATGTGCATTGAGTTATTCAAAGCGTAAGTTTCTCCTTGCCACATATACTAGAGAAAAATCTCCTTGCCACACATATATTAGAGGAAAAATGAAAGTAAGTAATAGATTAAACTCTTTTGATACTAACCTGTATTTGCTGAAAATATAAATTATTCAGCTCCAGGAAAATCTTGGACTACTACTTTTCATGAAAGGCTCTCCGATCCAAGACAAAAAAGCAATCAGAGCAATATATATGAAGCAAAAGAGCAGCTTCATCTTGCTTCTTCCAAAGCACCTGCAGAAGCAAAAGAAATAGGTAAGAAGCTATTTGGATCAAACCATTAAGCTCCAGGCACCAATCTAGTTTTTTTTTTTTTTTTTTTTTCCAGCAGCTCACTCAAATTGAAGGATATACCAATAAAAACTAACACCAATGAGTTAAAATCCTTCTTCGATAATGCGAGACTGAAAGAAACTTGATTAATTCCACAGGGATGATTTTACCCTTCAAGCCTGTGACAATAACATTCGAGAATGTGCAGTATTTTGTTCACACTCCACAGGTAACTGCATTATCCATTAGTAGTTATTTCAGAACTGTTGGATGAACTAAACTGATCAAATACCTTCCATATATGTCCCAGAAGATGAGAGAACAAGGTTTTGAACCAAAAAGGTTCCAGCTTCTTCAAGATATTACTGGAGCATTTAGGCCTGGAATTCTTACAGCTTTAATGGGTGTTAGCAGAGCTGGGAAAACAACACTTATGGATGTTCTTTCTGGAAGAAAAACTGGTGGCATTATTGAAGGAGATATAAGAATTGGAGGTTACCCAAAAGTCCAAGACACCTATGCCAGGATATCTGGATACTGTGAGCAAACTGACATACATTCCCCACAAATTACAATACTGGAGTCATTGACTTACTCAGCTCGATTACGCTTGCCATCTGAAATTGATCAAAAGTCAAAATCTGTAAGATGACTTTCTACATGATAAAAACACATGAAGTGTAGTTGTCAATAAAATAAGAAAACGAAAAGGAAAACATATGACTCTGAAGATCAAGTTATGTTATGCATGAAAAATATTATGCAGACATTTTTTGATACTACATACATACATTTTTTTATTTTTTTGAGGAAAATTAAAAATAAAAAAAAGCCTCGTCGTGACAGAAACTAAATTTCTTGTTTCAGAATGTTTCATTACCTACTAGAATAACTTCTGATTGAAACAGGAATTTGTTGCTGAGGTTCTGCAAATGATAGAACTAGATGGCATTAAGGATGCTTTAGTTGGCTTTCCTGGTGTAAGTGGTATTTCAAATGAGCAGAGGACGAGGTTAACCATAGCTGTAGAGTTTGTTTCCAATCCATCCATATTATTCATGGACGAACCTACTTCTGGTCTAGATGCCAGGGCAGCTGCCATCGTCATGCGAGTAGTGAAGAACATCATCAATACAATAAGAACAGTGGTGTGAACCATTCACCAGCCAAGTATTGACATACGTGAGACATTTGATGAGGTAACTAAGAAGTCTAAAATCAATCCAAGAACATTCAGGCTTTGCTATTTTCGGTGGAAAAAGGAAAATGTGAAGGAAATGTGAACAAAAATACTCTTTATTTTTGTTCACATTTTCCTTTTCCTTTGCTTTTTCCACAAAATATCCGAGTTCCAAACGAAGCGTTAATGAGTCCTAACACCAAAACCATAATAATGCATTCCATCATAACGATCACTTTGACGCGCCTATGCCGCTAAGATGCTTAGTATGCAACTACTTGTTATTGGATAGGAACAAATTATTTCACTAATGGAGTACACTAAGCAATACAGAAGGGGAGGATTTAAACAAATTAAGAATGACAAGTTTTAATGCTCAATTTGGAACAATGTTTCCCTGCTCCATTCTGTTTCACACAAATGGGGTGATGCATATCTTTACATGCAAAACATCCCTCGTGACACTCTGAAAGGAAAAAAATTGCATTTCACATATGTGATCATAAAATTTTGTTTGCATGAACAATCCATTAGATGGATCAACTTTTATATCCACTAGGGAGAGCCACAAATATCCAGCTGATTGAAATTACTAAAACGTTCAGTTTTTTAAACCTCTTTACTTACTAAATTATAATTGGAACAACCAGTAAGCCCTTGATGCTTCTTGCAGCTAATTTTGATGAAGAATGGTGGACAAATAATAACCTCTGGAGAGTTGGGTAAGCATTCAAGTAAACTGATTGAGTACTTTGAGGTAAGCAACAAAAGCAAGAGTACAGTGTAGGTGTTTCAGTATTCTCCACAGCTGTTTACAAGGTTTCGTTCCTTTAATAAATCCGAAAAATGATCCATTAACCAACTACACTGCTTCTTGGCAGGGTATTCCTGGGGTGCCAAAAATACGTGAAAATTACAACCCTGCAATGTGGATGTTAGAGGTTACAAGCCCATCTGCAGAAGCTCAACTTGGTTTAGACTTTGCCTCTCTCTGCAGAGAGTCTCGTCCATGTCGGTAAGCACAAGTGCATAACCATTACAAAGAGTCAATGACACCACCAAGATGTTGGTTATTTCCACTGATTTGACATGAAATCCTATTTAATGTTAAGGCATAAGTAAAAATAATATAGTAAACCAATAATACTTCGGTGCAGTGTCTTTACATACATTAAAATCAAGGTCAATATTTTGTTCAATGTAGGGAAACCAAGGAACTAGTTAGAAAACTGAGCTTTCCAGCACCAGGTTCAGAAGAACTACATTTTTCTACTCGCTTTCCACAAAGTGGATGGGAACAATTCAAAGCATGTCTCTGGAAACAACACCTGTCATACTGGAGGAGTCCTAAATATAACTTAGTGCGCCTGACATTTATTACCGCGGCATCTATGTCTTTGGGAGCACTTCTTTGGAGGAAAGGAAGGGATATGTAAGCCTCATTTTTTTAATTCAGTTGAATTTCTTATGGCATCTCAACGAGCAGGCAGTTTTTGTGCATCTGGATTTTTCTTTTTTTCTTTTGTGTGTGTGTGTGAGTGAGAAACCTTTGCATCTTCTAAGGAACAAAAGATGACTTGGAGTAGTTTAACACCAGCTGATTACCAAAAGACAAGCAGTCTTTCTCTGGGCATTAAAATAAAAGAAAAGTAGAAAGTTAGCAAATACATCTATTAGTTGAACACCCAAAGAACAAAAAAATCATGCATTTCTGTGACATGCAAAATTCATCACACCAGTTTTGTGCCAGTAGCCGAATTGCAGACCATTGTACAATCAATCTTTCTCCAGGATTAGAAAGAGCAGCACAAGTTAACACATGCATGTCAATGAAATCACTCATCATTGTATATTTTCCGTCTTAAATAGAATAACAGAACCAGTAACATTTTTATATCTTTACCATGCTAATTGATTGCTTACCAAATTTAGTTGGAAAGAAATTACCAATTCTTGATGATGGAGTCTAAAAACCAAATCAACAACTTCTTGTCCTCATTCTGTAATCCGAGAAAAACTGAAATAATGACCTCATATATAAAAACTAATCTATTTAATTAGGACAAAGCAATCAAATAGAGCAGACCCCAATTGTACCAGATTTAGTTGCACTATATAGCATTCACAAAAATCTGTATTCCTCAGTTATTTGGATTTATTTCCTTTTGACATATAAAGTGCTGATATTGTGATTCTTGTTCTGAAGAAATGGCGAAGAGGATTTGTTCAACATACTAGGATCAATGTTCAGTTTCTTACAATTCTTGGGAATAGGCAACTGTTCATCCATTCTACAGTTTATATCTACAGAACGCGCTATTGCGTACAGGGAGAGGTTCGCTGGAATGTACTCCTCATGCGCGTATTCATTTGCACAGGTTCAGATATATTTATAAGCTTATTTCAGGTTATAAGAAGGTCAAAAAAATACAACAAAGTTACTGAGTTATTTTAAATTAAGTATATTCTTACGACCACAATTTCTCTAATGTTTCAGGTGGCCATTGAGATTCCATATGTATTCCTTCAAGCATTTTTGTTTGTCACAATAACATACCCAGCCATAGATTTCTACTGGTCAATCAACAAAGTACTTTGGTATCTATACACCATGTTTTGTACCATGTTGTACTTCACTTACCTTGGCATGTTGCTTGTTTCATTAACCCAAATTTCCAAGTTGCCTCAGTACTGGTCGGCTTCTGTTACACCATGTTTAGCTTGTTCTCTGGGTTCCTCCAGCCAGGACCGGTAAGACAACTCTGACTCTCTTGATCCTGACCATTGCTTGCATTCATCGCTTTGGACAATATGCATCTCTTTGAATTTTTATGATCCAGAAAGATCCAAATCAAAACTCTATGGCCATCCAACTTGTGACCTGAATACATGTATCATCTTGAATTTTGATGCAAATGAAAATATATAATTACAATGATCTAACTGGTATAATCTTATTTTTCTTACAGAAATTCCAAAATGGTAGGTGTGGTTTTACTGGATGTGCCCATCAGCCTGGTCCTTGAAAGGCCTTCTTACTTCACGATATGGAGACATAGACAAGGAATAATAATATTTGGAGAACCATCAATGCCTTCTTAGAAAGTTATTTTGGGTGTCATCATGATAAATTAAGTGTTGCAGCATTAGTTCTTTTTGCTTTCCCACTTGTCTTTGCCTTCATTTTTGCATATGCCAGAGCAAAAATGAACTTTCAGAGGAGGTAAAAATACTTGACACCCATTGAAGTCATGAGGAACTTTTGATTATGACATGTTTAGTCTGTATGAGTGTATCCATCAATTTATTTTTTTACTTTATTTTTTGATAAGTAAGTATATCCATCAATTAATGTACATAACACTATAGAACTGATTATTTCTGCTCGCTCAACATGAATTAACCTAATAACAATGATATAGGGATGAAACAGCGACTTATCCGATTGGACAACTTGAGTACTGCCTCTGAGAAAAAACACAGAAATGCATAGATGGGGATACAAAACAACATGGATTAACCCAACATTTTCTCTTGCTCCAAGAGCTGAGTTGATTTAATGTTTTCACCAGTAGTCCCAATGAGGTTTAAGGAGTGCATGTCTCTGCCAGTCACAACCACAAAAGAAACTATATGAAGTCAGGCCTTCTAGCAATTCTGCTGAGTTAGACATAAGCCTATTTGAAGATCTACGAGCATGCAATCTAAGGGATCAAAATAATCACCCCTTAAATAAAGGTGGTAAATGCCTTGGCCAATTGGCAGCGAATATAATTTAACATGTTTCTAATACCATGAAAACTACAGGCAGAATATATTGATTGATGACTACAAAGGGGAATGAAGTGTCTATTTCCCTTTCCCATAAGCTTACTTCAGCAATCTAATTTTTTCTAACCAAGCATAGGTAATTGCTTAGTCCTTTAAGATCATACAACTTAAGGAAGTTTGTTGTTCAGCGGCTTCATCCTATTCACGTCCTAATGCAAATTCAGATGTAGAAAAGCATTCCACAACTTTAACTACTTTTGAAACAATGATCATAATAGAACTGAGTTCAGTAACATGAGAATATGTCTGCAAATGAACAATTCCAAAGGTTTTGAAATTCAATGTACCATTTTAATTCGTGTATGTACAGAGAAATGACAAAGTTGCCCATATCCAATTATCAAAATTGTATGATCAAACCTCCAAGTTTACATGATATGAAGTGAACAAAATACTACCGTTAAAATAAGACCCATTATATAAGAAACAGACAAATAAAACGAATTGTCATAGTTTTCAACTGTTCTCTTCATCATTATTTATAATGGTAATATCCCAACAAAACCCAAGTTACCAAGGAAAGTCACACTTAGTTATAGGATATCTTAGCTTTGCATTTGCCAAGAACCTTTTGGTTCTTGCAAAAATCATGTAACAACATGCTAAATTTTTATCTGTAGTTGAGAAGCTTTCAAGTTTCAAAATATTTGGAAACATATAATGATTCAACATTTGCATATATATACTTTGTATGTAATAATACAAAAATATACACCGCTAGAACAGTCCCTCGTTGTGGTATCAAGTCATGCTGTTGTGGATTGAATAATCCACACGAAAGAAAAATGTTCAGAAAAAATCAGAAACATATGAAAAACATAACATTAAAGTACAAGGACTCACACAAACAGATATCGTCGAGGGTTTTCGTGAGATCGAATCGATGCTTTATTCTGAAACCCCACACGTCCTGGGAAAAGGGCGTTGCGACGAGCGTTTCAGCAGAAACTTTGACGTTGTTCTTTAAAAGTGAATCTTTACTCCTACACTCGTTAATATTTCCTCTCAATACAAAGGTTTCCATTCCAGGTGAAAGAAAGAAGACGGAAAAAGAAAAAAAAAATTCTTCCTTGAGAGAGAGAAATCAGAAGAAGTTTTATTCTTTATTTCTTGTTTTCAAGAAAAAAAAATAAACGTATTTTTTCTTGAATTTGGATGGATACCATATGATTCATATACAATTATACTTTCATCTTTTTTGTTATTTATAATTATAAGAATTTTTTTGTGATTTTTGAAATAAAATTCGTTTGAAAGCTAAATTAACTTATAAGCAGATTATTTAATGGCTTATGATTTTGTTATTGAATTTTTTACTTTGCTGTAAAAATGTCAAATGAATAAATTAAAAACTCATAAGAGGTATACAAAAAAAAAAAAAAAAAAAAAATTGCTGATAAAATTAGTAAAGATGATAAAAAAATAAATAAACTAGTTAACATGAGTTAACAAATAAGCAGATATATAACTTATTTTAATCAAATTTTATTATATTACGGCATATTAAATGTTTTGAATGATCAAAATAAGAAGTCTACCAATGAGTTAGCAATCTGACCATCAAATAAAAAGGTGCGTAGATACAATCATAATCAAGATAATGATGGACCAAAAGTTTTCGCATATTTGCTAAAAATAAATAAATAATGGGCGTTCAATCAAAATTAGTCGCCACTAGAGTCAACCTCGATCTAGTACCCAGTGTCGTATATCAATTGAATCTTACCAATGTTTTGTACCGCATAGAGCAGATTCATTTTTTCATATATGTTCGTTCAAATGTCGATCCCTCCAATCCTAAAAGGTTGGGGTCAACGTTAGTTTAAGAATATTTGCTTCCTCCAATGTTTCAAATGTAGATTCCTACGACCCCAACAGGTGACCTAGTGATCAACGTTAGCTTAAGGATCTTTGCTCCCTCCAAAGTATGGAAAATAATGGACATCCCTCCATGCCTGAAAATTAGCCATTTCATTGATAAACAAATTTTAAAAAAGCCATTTACTGTCCCATGCAAGAAACATCACAAGCACAACAGTATAATATAGGTACGGAGACGGGAGAGGGGGTGACTTATTATAGGAACAACAGCAATAGGTTCATAATTTAACCGAATCCGAAACCTCCCTACTAAAAGCAAGTACTAATTCTACATGATAGCTCAACTTTACAGTTTAAAACCCATACAAATCAAACACTTAACAGATTTAGCAGACTTTAGCTAGATCCATAGTGCAACAATTCCCACCTGAAGGGACGAAACACATACAGAACTTCAGGTGAGCTTTTAAAGAGAAGAGCCACACAAACACACACAGCAGCAATGGCCACCACTGACAGCATTGCAGGCCTGTACAGCAGAGAACCATTCGCATTTCCATAAGCCAGGTTACTATGCTCACAAAGTCTGCAAGGCAGTTGGATGGGTCTTAATTCAGAATGTCCAATCTGAAACGTGGCAGCTCGCAGCTCATTTTGCTTCTCGTTGATGTTGATGTTGATGCTGCAGTCTGAGAGAGAACCCGGAATATCAAGAACCACATGCCCATTTACAGCTTTCCGGTTAATTTTTTTCTGGACCAGGTGGATGTAAGAGTAGTGTCCCCGCAATCGAGCATAATCTTCAGGTGTCAAACCTGTGCTGTCACAAGCACTCTTCCATGCATCAACTCCCACCTAAACCACACCATAATCAGGAAATTAAAAGCATAATGGCAAACTATGCAGTATAACAGAGTATTTACTAAAAATACAATACTAGTTAAGAGAGACATGTCAGTTTCACAATTAGGTCTGTTCAGGTTTCCTCACTTGTGTGAGCTGATGCTTTTTGTTCAACATTTGATCCCTGTATGGTAAATGGGGTAGGAATTCTTAGCTAACACAGCTGTTATTGAATTGAGTAAGATGTATCTCTCTAGAGGACCCTGTTGGAGGTTAAAAACACACCACAATGGATCCCAGTTGATGGTCTAAGAAGTGGTGCTGAGCACTAAAAGGGAAAGAACTACCTTTCCAGGATCATCAGTTAATGCATCCAGAACATCCTCAGAACCATCTATACCAGCTGCAACATGGAGAGGTGTTAAACCTGCAGGGCCTACCACATCAGGCCTGAATAAGAAGTTCTCGTCACCTCCAACCAGAGAACCGAGTTCAGAACTTAGTTCATCTGAAACTTTCCCGGGGACATATCTCAGCAGGCACTCGACCAGGGGCCTAGAATTTCTCCGAACAGCTCTGTGAAGAAGACCCATCTCAGAGAGTGCAAGCTTCAGGAAGGGTTGCTCTCCTGCACCCACCATTCCATCGAGAAGAATGTCTAGCAGGTTATTGACTACAGCACACCAATCACGGTCCATAGAAAATTCCATGAGCCACTTGAATCGTCTTAAAGGAAAGAGTCCTGAATTAGGATCAGAGTGACCCAATCTGGACTTCAAGTGACTTCTGTGTAGGAGCCAACCCATTTCATGTAAAAAATCCATTGCTTGATTTCTTGCTTCCATTTTTGCATTTTGCCCCTGGATATCATCAGTCTCAGCCGACTCAATTGCACTCTCAAGTGTACGAATCTCAGAGCAAACATCCTTCTCTGCAACTATAAAAGGAAAGAAGCTGCTGCTGAGACCATGATCTTCAACCTGGATGATTTTCAGTAAACATATTCAGATAACAGAAAGGGAATATTGCAGTGAGTTCAGAAAATGACTCAGTAGTCTGCACATGCACACGAATATAGATCCAGACATCCCACATGGGCCAACGACAGGCTGAATCAACACCACCATTTTCATAGGCAAGTGAGTCTCATGGGAAGCAATCTTGCCAAACCACAGATTGGATAGAACCCTACTCCTGGTGTAAGGTGAAATCTAACTGAGGGAAGATGCCTGCTTTGAGAGCAGATGCACAACTAGAAACTTCCCCAAATGTGGTTGCCAAGGGCAAGACACTGGACAAAGCAGTGATAGCCACAAATGTGATATTATTATTGTTTAAAAACAGAGGATATTTTACTGGGCAGGGGGAAATAAGAAAAGTAGAACAGACCAGTACCTCAACGAATCCTCTTCCAGTCAATGCAGGGATAGAGCAAGAAAAGTTCAGACTGTGGATCTCATCATGGCCTTTGAGCCTATCAACACCCTCTACCAACTCATCAGCAACTTCTTCAACTAGATAATTCCCCTCCAGTGCACAAAGTAATCTGGCAAAAATAAGTCAAATATCAATGACAGGACTCAGTAAAGGCGTACTGCTTTACCAAAAATTCCAAATATAACAAACCAAATTCCCGAATAAACACATGCAAACTTATGTCACTTTAGGTGAATGATAGTACAAATAAGGCAAGCGTAAGTCCCACAAATACAAATGATGAGTACCTCATGGAGGGCCGTTTTAAGTTAAAACCTTTAACCAGAAATTGAGCTCTCTCTGATAGAGTTACTGCAATAGGTTTGACACTTAGAATGGTACTATAATTATCATTCTTTGAAGGTAAGGAATTCTCTGCAACAACCAGACCTGCAGCAGAAGAACACGACACAATATTACGAGTCTTCCATGTAGAGGAATCATCACAAATTCCCTAGAAACTTTTGGAAGATGAAAAAAGTTATTTAAATGTCTATGTGCAAATATATTAGCTAATAAGAACAGACCATTGTACATAAATGCTATTTGATGTTGCACCCTAATGTATACCCATCCAGTTCTCCAGAAAGTGTCATCATCGGAGGCATCCAGAAGCCGACTCAAACTGGAGGTCAGATCACAGCAAAGCTGTATGAAGCAATTAAGACTTGGAAAATTAGGTACTCTGCTTAACCAAAAAACTGCTATTCCTTATTTATGGTTATATGTAAAAGAACAATACCTCCTCCCATGCAGAATCAGACAGGCAAAGATAAATTGTCAAAACAACACAACCTGGCCTAATGTAGCTCTCAATGTCAGTAGGACTGTGAGATAACCAGTTGAGAATCTAGCAAACCAAAACATGTCACAATTAAACTTATAGTGCAAGGAAACACCAAGACAACCCACTTAACACCACCCCAAAAAAATTAATTAATTGATGAATCAATTAAGGAAAAAATTTAATAATAAGGGAGACTCAAAAAATTATAGTTTGAAAAGTACCTGTGCTCGTAGGACAAAAGGAAAATCACTTGGTTCTTTCCCAAATAGTTTCAGAACGATTCGATCCGTGCGGCTCTGTATTACCCAAAAACCAAAAGAATACCACAATAACCATTTATGAAAGGAGAAAAATAGCTATTAAATACATAACAGTGTCAAAGGGTTAAGTTTAAGACATACGGCTCAAAGAACATATTTTAAACCACAATTAAAGTATGAAATTGGCATGGTTCCTACTTCCTAGAAATAAGAGAGAGAATTCAATGTGGCAGACAGGCAGTGAATCCAATCATACATTTTATTCCAATTGCATTGCCTCCCCTTTAATACGAGGGATAGGGTGGTGAATTCAAATCAAATAGTTTCTGTAAACATTCTTTTATTTGGATATTTTCATGTGACAAGTTTATGATCCACACTCAAAAGTTCAATAATCTGTTGTACTCTACAGGGATCTTACTTTTGTGTTCACAAACATGGTTATGAAAACAAGTAAACTTCTTAGTCCTCAAAATTAAACTAAAATGAAAATGGAAGTTGATTTATCGCTAAAGAGAAATAACATACACCATCATTTGATTAATGAATAACCAAAAGTTTCAGTAGTGGCTCTTTAAATCATTTTCCCCCTACTTTCAATGGGGAAAAAAATTCTCTTCAATGAAATGTTGATTTTCTGTGATCTCAAACTTGGGACATGGGTGATATGATTTCCAACAATGCCCCATTTCTCTGATATTAACCTGTGACACGGGTAGGCGAAACTGGGGATGACCGGAGACTATGAATAATGTGAAGTTAAACTATTCTTCGGGACCCAAACACTAGATAATTTCTCAAACCCTTTCGGAACAACCAAGAGTATTGAACTATGTATCTAAATCTTACTTTTATTTTTAAATTTTTGGATGATGAGGTACCTCAACAAGGCAGGACCACATTGGACCCACCCAAACCACTAGTATCAATTAAGCCCAGAATGTGCTAGGTGAGACTTCAACCAAGGATGTCCGGGTTTACGGTTCATCCCATGGTCCACTCCCATTACATTGGGCTATCCCATGTAGGTGATGTACCTAACTCTTTTCCGGCTCTGTGCATATTATTTAGCTCAGAAAAGCCATGAACAAATGCAATCTACAGTACAAATACACCTTGACACCTTATCTAAAATAAAATAAGTACACGTGCTGATGTACCTGAGCTTCTCCACTGGAACTAGAAGGTGACTGAGCTGATGCTGAATCTGAATTTCCACTTGCATGAGGTGGACTTGACTGATGAGAGTCTTGTTGTACCCATGAAGGGCATTCAAGAGAAGCAGTCCCCAAATCCAACGGCACAGTTGACCTCTCTAAATCTTCTATACAGTTATCTGAATCCACATATAGGTCATTCAAATCAAAATTATTCAACCTACTTCTCCCTGCAGAGCTGTCTCTGGCTTCTGAATAAGCTGGAGGACTATCTTTGGTTGAGAATAGAGCTGTGGGGCTTTGATGTGTTGCAGTCTGTATATCTTGACCTCTTACATCCTCCACACAACGTCCGCTTTCCGGCACCTCGGATGTAGTTATGGTGAGATTCTGTTGAACGGGTCTTGGAGCACCTTGAGGACTATTAGAAAGCAAAGCTGAAACCATTTCTGAATTTACAATAGAAGTTCCAGTATTCGACAAATTATGAGATTCCTGCAGGAGCCCAGATATGTTTTTATTCCCATGGAGACCATGGTTGCTGGCAAGGCTTCTTAAAATATGAGATAACACATCCTCATCACTTGTTTGGTTTGATCTATTGGCTGCAATTCGTCGAAACACGAATCACTTGACCTAACTAATAATATCAAGCATATAAAGTTTAAAGGTAGAAACAGAATTACGAGAATAACGTCATGCCAAAAAAAAAAAAGGGTCACAAATCAAGTTTTTCTTCCCTTCTTTCTGTCAGGAATTGGCCATAAGAGAGAAAAATCAAGAAAAGAGGAAGTTTGGTACATTGACTACCACATACGCATGGACTGGAATTCAAGAACCTCAGACTCCAATATCATTATGATAATTCAACCAATGCACTGCATGCACTTTGAAATGCCTATTCCCAATCTAAGTTATCGTAATATATCATTAACACAATAGTAGTCTCTTAAACAGCATCAGACATTCTAAACCATGGATTATGAAAATTTGAATGCTTCAATTCCTTGCTTTTAATCTACCTCATGATAATGCACTAACAGGAACAAATTACAATAATTTTAACCAGCATAGTTAAACTAACCAAAAGTCTCTAGGGACACTCCAAGAGCTGTCCAAAACAAGAGAAATGTCAATATGTGCGTTTTTACAATAACTTAGAACATGGCTTTTAGTAAAGCCACTTCAAAGAAATGGATCCCTGTAGCCAAGCCCAAGTAATTGGGACAAAGGCTTGTTAAGTTGAGTTGTGTTCTGTATAAGCAATATCACCAACTCCTTGAGAATGAAGTAATAAGTTACTCACAAACATCTAAAATTTGTACTGCAAAAAATATTGTTCAACAAGCAATGAGTTTACTCTTGATCAACACACAAACAAGAAAAAGCAAACGAAAAACAATGAGTCATAGTAGGATCAAGTGCAGTATGGTAGTACTGGTACGAGAAGAACAATCTCTAGCATCAAGAGTCTCCAACGATGCTTTTACATTTGTAGGATATCTACGAAAAGACAAGTTCCCCAGCCAATGACAAGAGAGAATCATAATCTTTCATGATAAGCATGTTGTCAACCATCAAGAAATTCAAGGAAAAACACGTCCTTTATGGCAATCAAGACATTTAGGGTTATGGATGTCTAGCTGTGAACTCATTTTCATTTTTGAAAAGTTGGTTAGGCTTTTTTCTAGCTATGAAATTCCTATCACACAATTAAGAAATACATTAAGGATCATGAAAACATGACAATTCTCTCAAACTTCTGATAGCACTTCAACAATTAGACAGTCACAAGGAATACTATTTTCAGTTCAGTCTTAGAACTTTAAGGATACCCATTTGGTGTGCCACCTCATGCATGTTCTATCTCATCACACATATGTTTAAATTAAAGACCCACTAATCATACACAACGTTGGAAAATGTTTGCCTGTTCTTTCATATATCTAATAAACTAACTGAATTAACCAGGAGAGTTCACTTACAAAGAATTATGTATATCACTCGCATTGTGTCAACATGTGTGAATAAAGGAAAACTAAGGAACTACCTTATCCACCATTCATAAGCAACTGGATAACAAGACATTGCCCTCACAAAAGGAGATGACAAGAAGAAGACAAATTATCAATTATTAAGCACAGGAGTTTCGCAGGATACAGAAAAACATGATAGTATCAGAAAGAAAGAGAATAATCTTGCAGAGGAATGCCCATATGGAATCCATGCTCATTGTATGATGAGAAAAGAGGCAAGTTACTTACAATGCATGTCGGAAAGCATCCTTAGTAGGCTGATCAATAGATAACCACTAGCCTGGCCATCATTTACAGAACTGCTATTAACAACAGCATCAGGTTGTGTCTTCCTCCTCCTTTTATTATGGCCTGCTAAACGTCTCCGACAGCTTCGCTTCCCTTCATCAAACTCTTGAAGTACATGAAACCTGAAGATAATGTAAGAAAACAACATCTAAACAAACAATTTCATGAAGGAACCGTCAATGCTCCGACATTGATAATCTAGAAGGCAAGAAACCCTATACATTGGGAAAATTTTGGGAAGGCCGTGAGAAATTAAAACTTTTTGTATGTCACTGAATAAGGAAAGACTAATACATCGGATAGGGTGTTGCATTTTAAGACAAGATATTATATGAGAAGAACGTAAAAGAATTCCAAGCAAATAAGAATTCGAAGCAAATACCATCATACCAACAAGTAAAAGCAACTAATTAACAAAATTAACACTGACCTACTGCACTGCTGGCAGAACCGCTGCAGGACATGCCCAACAAGCGCCCTACTAGCTTTGGAATGCATTTCGCAAACCTTGTGTCGTCTGTGATAATCCTTGGCATTGCTCAGATCAGCCCCACAGTCCTCTACCTGACAAACCGCTCGGTTTGAACTCGTCCCAAGCGACTTGGTCTTCTTCCCGCCACTTGTCCCTTCCCAATTCCCAACCTCCGTTCCAGTCATCGGATGGCCATGTCCACCGAGATTCAAAGTAAGGTTTCCGGCCTCATCATCCAAGTTGTCATCTTCGACTACAATTACCCTCCTCCGCTTCTCTAATTCCCTCTTCGCTTTCTCAGTCCCAAGATTTACCTCATCAGAGCACAATGAAGAACTGTTGGACGAACCCCCAGCCACGGGAATTCCAGCCCCAAGCGGCAAGAATTGCCTGCTCTGGTAATTTGAATGATTGGATCTCAAAGGACTAGCAATGAAAAGATCACCATCCCATCTCCAATCATTAGGATCCCACTCCAGACTCCTCTTCCCTACAGCCCTCAAATCTGCAGAACCGAGACCATAGAAAAGACGAGCTTCGCCTCCAACTCTCGTCTCCATTGATCCAAATCCACAACTAAAACCCAAAACGGCAACTAGCTATCAAATCTTGTATCGACAACAGACAGAGGGATCAGGTTAACTAACTAATCAACCTAAGTTCTTCCCCAGAAGTACAGAAATAGTATACCCACCCATCCATGATACCAATTAAGAGCAACCCACATATTTGACTCTAACTAACGACAAATCTCTCCAACTTCAGCAACAAGATTCAAAGGCCTGACATAACAGCCTACAATTTAACTGCAACTCAAAATAAAAAGTAGTACTTGACCGAGAGTAGTGGTGAGAAGTGACTTCGGTGACCGGCGAGGATATGGTCGGAAGGGCGTAGTCAGGAAGAGAACAAAGAAAAGCCAAGGTGGGTGGGGGAGAAGACGGATGGCGAAAGGTTCGAATGGATATGAATTGCGGGTGTTGAGAGAGAGAGAAAGAGAGAGAGAGAGAGAAGTGGTGGGTTTTTTTCTCTTTCTTTGTCGGAAGCAATTGTATTTGTGGTAGTGCACATTACACAATTGCACGAAAATTAAGAATAATCTCTACTTATTTGATTACGAGCGCCAATGGATGAATAGCTCGCGTTCGGCTCGTTGCTAAACTCGCTTATGTTAGAATTACAAATGAACCTGAGCTTAATAAGTTTATTTTGAAGAAACCAGCCCAACTTGGAATAATTAAGCATGGTTAGTTATGTCGGTAAATGTACATACATACATATATATATATATACAATAACAACAATATAAACCACACAACACATATCTATTAGGTTGAAACTCGTAATTTTTGTGCATCAAGTATTAAAATCGTGTTTGAATGCTTCTAATTCTTTTCTTTTTTTTTTTTAGGTCCTCTTTATAGTATAAACTCTTTTTTATAGAAATTTTTTCTTCTACATTTAGGATTCAAATTAAAAAGTTTAAAATTACTTAAAATGGGACTACCTCCCTTAACAGACTTGACATATACAATTTATTTGTCTACAATTACATATGAAGTTTATGAATAATTTGAAGTCACCTCGTTAAATAGAATAGAAGGCAAGGCCCAGCTCCGGTCAGAGATGATTCATTTATTTAATGAACAAGCTTGAGAGTATGAGCTTTATTTATTTTTTGAGCTGCAAAACGAGCCGAGTACCAGTGCAGAGCACGGCTGGCTCATTTGCAGCCCAACCCCAGTGATACGATGCGATGAGGATGAGGCCATTCTCTTAATTGGTGGGTCCACACCTCACACTTGGGTGTCGATCAAAAGAGATGCTTTTGCTTTTCCTGTGTACTGCTCTACTTGGTATTTATCCCGTGCTTCGCGCTTGCTGGTACTACTGTCATCACCCCATCAATCAAACCCTCCACCAAGTGGAAAAAATTCACTGTACAGAAACAGTAAACTCAAAATGTTATGTGGGACCCAAGTCTAATTTTATTTAATATTAATTTTTATACGTCTCTACGATAAAACGCCAGGCAATGTACGGTGATCATTTTTTCAAATAAGTAGCCTGTCGTGATCGTGACATATGCTCTTAATTGAATAGGATGAAACCAACCCGAAAAATAAACACATCATATATATATATATATATATATAAAAGTTGGGTTCATCTTTGTATGTTGTCTCTCTCTTACATAATGTTCTAAATACTCTCATATTTTTAAAAGGCCACGTCACAAGAATAATTGGTTAGATAACTTTTAAAAATTAATTAATTAATTTTTAAAAATTAATCAGCATTAAAGGACTCTTTATAGACTTATGATATAGATAACTATATCATTAAAGTACAAAATAATTCAATTGTTGGAGGTTAATCATAATTATTATACGTATAAAAAATCAAAAAGGGCAATTGGTTAGATAACTTATGATATAGATAACTATTGAATTTACACTATTATCAATATCTATATTTTGTCTCTCTCTTATGTTGCACTTTATATGTTCTGATACTTTTAAAATAATACCTCACAAGGACAACTGCATAGATAACTGTCGAATTTATTCATTTATTTAGTCCACTCTATTAGTTTTATAAGATATATATATATATATATAAATAAAAGATAAGATAAGTTTTAAGATATATAAATAAGATACTATGATATCAAAAAGAATAGATAATATATATATACGATAATAAGATACTAAACAGAATAGATAAGATGCTAAAAAGAATAAGTGCTAAATTGGTGAAGAAGATAAATACGTGTTTCATGATTTGTATCTTTTTCATGCCACAATAACATACTTAAAATTCTGCTCTAAGTTCAACAAATAGAAAATTAATCGGGTGATTATAATAAAACAAAGTATTGTATATATATCTTCTTTAACTTTTTAGAGATTGTTATAATATTGTATGTTGCCTTGAAAGAACAATGATCCTAATTGAGTTGTATGTTCGTCCAAATGCCAAATTGTAGATTTTGAAAATCTTGAACTTAAGGAAGAGTAATCTATAACTCTACTAGTACGTGTTTGTATGTAGTTTTTTTTTATTTATTTTTCTTTTGGCTTTAGGCACTTTTTTTAACTATGGAACTTAATTGGGTTAATTATAAATCAAATAAACTATCTTATATTTATCTACTTCAACTTTTTAGAGACTTTGGGTTTGAGATTTTGAGTTTTATAAACTACTTCATAGGGTCCGTTTGGTAGAGCTTATTTCAAACTTTTTTTCATTTAGTTTTTTTGGCTTATAAGCCAAAAAGTTAAATTTTTTTTTTCATTTTTTACTTTTTTATAAGCTAACAATAAGTAAAAAAAACCAAAAAAAAATTGTCTTTATTTTACTTAAAAGCTAAAAAAAAACTAAGCCGAACAACCCTTCCAAAAGGGCTCATAATACAATATATAGAAATATATTATTAACATAGTAAGTTAGTAACTCTCTTCACTAAAAAAGTAATCTCCATTATTGATAAGGTTTAATAATAAAACTTATTCTCTTGGTCAATATATATTTTTTTTATGGTTAGAGAAGAAGTGAATTTATTCTATGTTTTCACAATGAAGATCATTTACAATTCAGGTAAACTTTAATTTTTAAAACAATTTAAGAGAGTATTTTTTGTGTACTTGATTTCTATGGTAGAAGAATATTATTTATATTAATGACTTATACAATTATTATAAATATTTCCTATCTCTTATTTTAACACTTTCAAATTTAAAGAAGCCTTACTCCACGTGTATTGCACGTGTCGACACCTAATTTGCTATTATGGCTTTTGCTGTTGAATTTATTATTATTTTTTTGACAAAAAAGGTTGATCTGCTTAAGTTAGACTTGGTTCGTGAACTTGGTTGGCAAATAAATAAATACATAAATTGTAAAGGAAATCATTATTTTTTATTTAACCATTTTAGAAAAGCAATTAAAATAAAAGTTGTGACAATTACGACCATTGTCCACGGAGGCACCAACAAAAACAATCCAATACTGTATAGTTCTTCTTCTTCTTCTTCTTATTATTATTATTATTATTATTTTGAAAAAACAGAAGACACAACACTCATGCATAAACAAACTACACATGGTTTGGGGTATAGTTTTTATCTATCATCCCTTAATAAATTATCTTTTGCTGCAAAAGTTTGATTGGATAATATTTTAGGCATGCATGTAGAGTCGGTCCTGACATTTCAGTTGTCGTGCTCGACTCTGAATATAATTGCTTTTTTATTATTAATTAATTACAAAAAAAAGTAGTACACATTAAAAAAAAAATCAAAACCAATGTTACACTACGCGTTTAGTTTGAATTACATAAAAAAAATAAAAATAAAAATGTAACTCTAATTAATCAGTTATGGTTCTTTATGATTAGCACGATTCAATTAAAATAAAACAACTTCTCATTGCATTTTTTAAAGTAAATTTTTTAATTAAGTCATCGTATTTTAACTTATCAACTTTAAGTTAGAAAAACTCATTTCTGCCGAAGCAACTGTAACCTGTATAGTTAACAAAATTTGATAAGCAACTCATATTGTTTAAAAACCACTATCTTTTCCAAGAAGACTTCATAAAATCGAGGATTTCAATCGTTTTTGTCACTTTGCTCAACAATATTATTTTCAAATGTCTAAGTTCTTGGAGACATAATTTATTCTATGATCAAATTATAAAACATAATGTGAAGGAATATAATAATACCTAAATAATAAAATACTTAGAAATCTTTCAAATATAATTATACCGAAAAGATAAAACACTTAATTTGGAGGAAAAACTAATCAATTTCATTATAAACAATTTCAACTTGATAATAAAATATTAATTATAACGACGGAGGAGTACATTATCTAACTTTGGCTTTTAAGAAGACTAACAGATTTTACATGTCTTTATGCAAAACTGGTAATGAGTTATTTTCAATTACTTGAATTACATTAATCTGTAAAATAACCACAATTTGTTATGAGTTTATTCATAACTTTTGAAAAGTGAAGAAAAGAATGTAAAACAACATTCAAAAAAAAAAAAAAAAACAAATGAACACAAAAACAAATTAAATAAAATAAAATTATGAATTTTTTACACTAGTAGTCTTGCACTACAGCCTATAGAGAAAAATTCATAATTTATTCAACTCATGCACTGCACTTGTCTGAATTCAGCTTTCAAGATATAAAACCCTAAATTATTCAACAAAATATTGATAAACTCTCATTTTTTATTCAACAAAAGGTCAATAATTAAAAAAAACTATACTTTTTGTCCAACAAAACCTTCACAAAATCATAAAGAGGATAGTTTCAATGCATTTGGGATCTTCCTCCTTTTTTTTATATGATTTATATGCAAAACTTAAACTTAAGAAAATTCATTGAATCATTGTATTTATACACACACACATATATATATCTTATACAAGAAAAATATAATATTATAGGCAAAATCAAACACAACTTTACTTATTATTCCAATCAAACCTTTCATGGCTCCATTTCGATTTGTTGGTAAGGCTCTAAATCAAACTTATTCAGCCTCTCTCTCTCTCTCTATCTATCTCTCTATCTATCTCTTGATACGTTTACACTAACAAAGTAATTTACTTTTTAAAAAAATTTTATCCAGTCAATGAACATTATAATTATAAACTATTTAATTTTATTGAGTACAGAAGACCCACCAAATAAAAGCATATCCTCTATTATATTATTGGGTAAGATACATGGTTGTATAGAAAAAAATAGTAAAACCTACAATTTATTATACAAAAATTTTAAAAATTTGGTTTTCTTGGCTCAGGGGTTACCCAAGTCCAGGGGCCTGTATGCATGGTGATAGAAATTCTACGCAAGAAAAACTATCTTCGCATATCATATATATATATATATATACATAAGTTGTGTTTCCTCTTATAATTTACTTCTTTTATACGTGAAGTTCTAAATGCTCTTATATTTTTAAAATACCACGTCATAGGGGCAAATTATTAGTTTGGACAATTGGTTGGATAACTATTAAGACAATTTAGTAATCTCATTGAGCCCAAACTACTAATTTTATAAGATATATATAGGATAAGATTGTATAATAATTTTAGTCGGATGAGATAATTATTAAACATAATATACTAAAAAGACAAAAAAAAAAAAACAGATCATTGCCTCCAAGCAAATAAATCACTTGCTAATTTAGTTGGCTTATTTCTTTGGAACCATTTAACTAAATTTCAGTTGTTGAACCTTTTGCTTTATTACTTGTAAGTACCTCAAGGCATTTACACATTCCTCAACTTAGGTAATGTAAATAGTTAGATTCATAGATTATGACATCATAAATCATTAAAAAGGGGGCAAATCATAATACTTAGCAAATCAATAATATCACAAGTTTTTTTTTTACTTTTATTAAAGTATATGTATCATCATCAATCAAAATACAATATGTAAAATTCTAAGACCAAGTTTAATGAAAAAAATAACTTAATCAAGTGACTATGATTAAATAAAGTACAGTCAATTTTTTCTTGCATGCAAAGTATTGAAAAAAATCTCTATTGCAATTAATTCACTAGAGTTTTATAACTTTAAGATTGTCAAATTTTTTATTATATGCTTAGTTATTTTGAAATTTTGAATTAATTACTTACAATGTATATATACAATCACTTTTTTAAATATTTTTAATTTATTTTTTTAATAAATATAAATTTGAAGAATATTTAATCCTGCGCATTGCATGAGTTAAGACACCCAATAGAAGAATACATAGCCTAGGAGGGTAAATCAAGAAATGCGAGCAAATTTAGTAATTGAATTTTATTTGTTTAGTAAGCGCCATGCATATAAGTGCAAAGTGTAAGGGATCAGGTGATTAGATATTAAAAATGAGAAAGCTGTGAGAAGAATATAGTAACATGCATATTTCTTTTCGGAATCCCTCCAACCTGGCAATCCTAGCTTTTCCTATAACTCAATTCATATGTATATGTCAAGGACAATGATATCATGTTAAACCATCTCCTGTATCGGACAAAATGAGTCCTTAAATAACAAGTATATACACCTGGCTAACGTATGCATGCAACATATATTGTGATAATTAATTATATTATTCAATTTGTAGATTGTAGCACTAGCACTGGAAATTCATATTACCTATATCAAGAAATTTTTTGTAGCTATCCACTGGTGTCGTGCAGATTGGTTTCTCCAACTAGACTATATATCATTACTGAACTAATTCCACGGTATATCAAACTTTTGTATCTTATAAGTCACCCATGAGATTTAGCACAGAAATTGAGAGGCCAAACTGCAATATATATATATATATATAGAGAGAGAGAGAGAGAGAGAGAGAGAGAGAGAGAGAGAGCTATCTGATGCCACTTTGATTACGAAATCCGACTTAACATGACAGTGGACATCATATATACAGTTATCCTTGTGCAAGCTTTCTTTAAGAAAGAGAGAGGTTGATCATATGAACAGTTTTAAGTAATTCATTTCGGAATTCCAAATAGGGTTGTTATAAAATTCTCAATTTTCACTGACTCCTTTGAAACTTGGTTATTAATGAACTTAAATTGCGTAGGTTTCCATAAAAAAGTAACTAACTCAGGTTAACAAAGTTTTCAGTCAGCCTAATTGAAGTAAATTTATTTGCTCGGATATGACTAAAACATTTCAAAATGTTTAGAGAAAAATGCCTTTTTAACTCGACACTTTCATTTTTTCATTGAGAAAGTGTTTTTTCCTTTTAAGCATTTCTAATCATATACGTTATTCTATACTTTTTTTTGGTTTTTTTAATCGAGACCTACGTCAAAGCAAAATAACTATTTTTTTTTATTCTTTCACATACCCCGAGTACGCGTTTTTCAATGATTTAGGTTGATTTTATTAATTATATAGTTAGTTGACAGGGTCACAGGAAAACATATTCCAAGGGCAAGTCAGACAATTACAAAACCATAGGGAGAAAATTCAAACTGAGGCAAATTGACGGGTCCCCCAGTCAAGTATGGCTGCGGCTTTAGCTCAGACGCATAGGAAAATTGGTATATAAATTAATTAAAGAAATTACAAAATAGAGAGTCGGAGCAATAGCAATCGGACGGTTTGAGATTCATTGATCCTTCTTACGCACTCCCATTTTGCCTATCCTGGGGATCCATCGCCGGCTTCGGAATTCGGCTGCCTCTGTGGGTGTAAGACAGTAGAGTCAATTCGATTGAGAGCAAACGGATCAAAAGAGCAACTCGTATCAACTAGTTCTTTGCCCTATTGTTACTTTCTGATTTCCTTTCTGATTTCAGGTTTTGATCCGTCTTCTTTGAAATAATTACTTCTGGATTCTTGCGTTTTATTAAACTGTTATTTAAACACGCAATTGCAATTTGTTCACTCGAGAAAGAACATCATTCGATTCCTCTTTTCAATTAGGATTGACCTCGAATTCATGGACTGCACAGTGAATTTTGTGCGTTATTTTTGCATTTTACATGCAAATTGACGATGAGATTGTTGTATCAATATAATTTTGTAATTGATCTTCCATTCGTTACCATGTCTGCCGTAGCTATTGCTTGTTCCTCGAAAATCTTTGATCTTTTTGCCTCTCGGTGGTAATGCTGTTTCACTAGTTGAAATGCTTCTTTCTTTTTTAAATATAGATGTATATATATATACATTTATCTTCTTCTGGATTGATATGTTTATAGTAAAATTTTATTTGATCTGAATACCATATGGCTGATCGAACTGAACATTGTCCATAGCTTGGAAAGCTGGTCCCTGTAGTGTACGATGCAATCAACAACATCTTAAGCCCCCAGATCTTCATTCGGATGGGTTATAAGACTTACACTACTTTTCTTGAATGCTCCAGTAATGAGAAGTAAAATGTTCAAACTTTAATGAGCATGCAACCGAAGGTTCTTGGATTTGATCACAAGCTTGAGCATACACCTAGAAACACTTGTGAGCCTATCTGACCGGCCCTTTAGGTGTGAAATTAGCTGAAATGTTAAAATGCGAAAATAGGCCCTAGTGCCCTGTGGAAGGACCCACTTTGGGAAGTTATTTCATATGCCAAATTGATTATTTTTTACTTACGTTTCCCCCATCCTTTATTACTATGAAAGAGCTTTTGAAGCATATAAATTGGGTTTTGATCCGATTTAAATCGATTGAGTTGTAAGCATTTAATAAAAACTACTCAGATTTGACCCTTTCCCTCTTCTGAGAGCTGGTGGTGATCTCACTTTTCCTACAATACGTGATACATTAAAATCTGAGTTTGATGAGGCCGTTTGCAATGGGCTGCACACGCTTTCAAAACTCGCTCCCCTTTAACTCCAGCACGCAACACAAAGAACAAGGTGCTGTTATTTAGGGCCACTGTTAAGTATTAATTTGCACAGCATCTTATATAGGTACGTTTATGTATTTGTACATATATTTTCCCTTTATCAACTCTATCCATATTCTTCTTAGCTTTTGATGGATTGTTGTGCTTTTAAGTTTTGAATCCCTAGGGCTGGACTGTAGTGCAGGCATTGTTACTTTCTACGTGTTGACGATCATCTTTGACACAACCACCTCATAGTCTGCTCAAGAGAAGAAAAGTACTAAAATTGAAACTCCAATGGCAGCTTTTTCTTATTTCTTGCTATGAAAAGGTCCATTCTGAAATTTGCTAGTGTTCAATTTTGCACTCTCAAGGTAACAGGCATTCCACAATAGTGCCTGTGCTCAGGAAACTTTTTCTTCATCTACTTTTGGACATCATGGAGTGAAACTGGTAATTTTTGTGTCTAGGGAATTGTAGACTCTAGAGTCTGAGCAATGTGCCTATTTTCTACGAATTACTACTTTTACATGGTTGAATTTTGTTGGTCTGATGTTGCTATCTTTCTGTGAACCAAGTTTTTGGTGTCGAAATGTTTGGACTTTCAAATTATGAGAATCTTGAGCAAATTTGCGAACATATTGAAGCATTTTTCTGTTATTCTGTGCTTTATGGAAACTATTAGCATGCCATTACTTCACCTTCAAGGTTTCTGGTTGATGATTTTTTTCCTTTTCCTGTTAAATTGTTGTTTTGCAAACTGATGCACTTACCTTTTGAATGATCTTGTCCATGAAACAATTCACTTCTCCATGGAAATTATTCTGCTTTCACTTTGGTGGTCCTCTTTCCTAATGTATATATGTGCGTACTTACAAATATATTTACAGATATATTTGCTGAAGGGATTATCTTCTTACTGCTGCTAACAAAATTTTCTAACAGAAAGGAGATACGTTGGGGGAAAGAATCATGAGCTGTTTCGGCTGTTGTGAAGAAGATGATATCAATAGACCTACCGATGGAGGAGGTGCATACATGGTGAAAAATTCAGCTGGTAATCCTAAAGGCTCATGCTATAGGTGTTTTTTTTTTAATTACCAAGATTGGTAAATCTCTTATATTCAGACTTACATATGTATATACCAAAGCACAAATATGACTCCATTTTGCCAACCTTCAAATAGATTAGTTGCATGATGTTGCCTGACCAAGTGGAAGGGAATCTTTATTCTTTGTTTCGATTTTAATGTACTTGTGGTTTCTTTTGGTTGGTTTGTAGCAAAATTTATCTTGAAAGGCAAGAAAAGATTGGAATTTGGATCCCTTTCTTCACTTCCTCAAAAGTGCTATTTATTCCATGCTTGACTTGCGACAGCGGATGCTCATCTTTCCTTTTTCTTTTCCTGTCGCTTGTCTTCTTTTTCATCATCATCATCATCATCATCATTATCTTCTTCTTCTTCTTCTTCTTCTCACACATATTAGTATATGCCTGTGGATTGTTTCCACACTACACATATTAATATATATGTGACCTCCATTTCTATAGGAACCAGTCTTGATCCATCTTAATTTTCCGATTTTGTCACATAGTTGTGGAGTATATGTGCTCTTCTTGTAGAAAATCTTACTTCTGTTTTCATGTCGCTTATATTCAGTATGATTTTTTATGTTTGCTTTTTTACTTATTGTTTAAGTACAAACTAAGTGGTAATCTATCATTCAGGAAATAATGGAGGTTATCATACCACAGAAGCTGCATCTAAGGGTGCTCAAACTGTGAAAGTCCAACCGATTGCTGTCCCTGATATTTCAGTAGATGAATTAAAGGAAGTTACAGATAACTTTGGGACGAGTTCCTTAATTGGGGAGGGCTCATATGGAAGAGTATACTATGGAGTTCTAAAAGATGGGAGGGCTGCTGCAATAAAAAAGCTTGACTCCAGCAAGCAACCAGATGAGGAATTTCTAGCGCAGGTTCAAATGGCAAACTTATTTATCTTTGCCATGTGATTGAACATGTGTTGTGCGCAGAAGTAATCATTCTCTGACTTTTGAACTTCACAGGTTTCTATGGCATCCAGGCTGAAACATGAGAATTTTGTCGAATTGCTCGGTTATTGTGTTGATGGAAACCAACGCGTTCTTGCTTACGAGTTTGCATCTAATGGATCTCTTCATGACATTCTTCATGGTATGTAATCACCTATCAATTAGTACAATTGTAAAAGCCTGATGGTACGTTTGATGTTCCTGGTTGTGTGGCCTTGGTGTACACATTGTGGCTAAAAGTATACAGCTTAAGCTAGAATTTTACGTTATATTGTTCTACAAAGATTCTGAAACAGTTGTCTGTTTTAAATCTTTCTTGAAAGTTTTTTTTTTTTATGTTGAATAAATCAAGAATAATTCAGTAGCACCTTGCTTTAGTTCAAGAATAATTCAATAGCACCTCGTCTTTATTTGGTTGAATATTTTTCTTTAATATTTTCCCCCTTTTGGGATAAGTAATTTTCTTTGTCTCATTAGTCAGCACCATGCACTTTTGGGGACTATGCTCACTAGACACTGATATTCAGAACGCCAGTACAGAACTGTAAATGTGTTAATTTATTTTCTTAATGTGCAGATTGTGGTCCTTATCATTGTATATGAGTAACCTTTCAGTTTTTACCCTTTACAAATGCAGGAAGGAAAGGGGTTAAAGGAGCACAACCTGGTCCTGTTCTTTCGTGGACACAACGAGTAAAAATTGCTGTAGGGGCTGCTAAAGGGCTTGAATATTTGCACGAGAAGGCAGAACCTCACATCATCCATCGAGACATCAAGTCGAGCAATGTTCTGCTCTTTGACGATGATGTTGCTAAGATTGCTGACTTCGATTTATCAAATCAAGCACCTGACATGGCAGCACGTCTTCATTCCACTCGTGTTCTTGGAACATTTGGTTATCATGCTCCTGAGTAAGCTCTTTGTTCATCCACATGCATATGGATTTTTTCCTTTAGGCTTACTCTCATGTGCACACATATATGAGGGTTACTAGGGTACTTACGATATGGCTATGTAAGCTGTAAGAAGTAAGAAATAAAATCTCTGCATTGAGCTTAGGATGCATCATTTGTTTGCTAGGAAATTGTAGGAAAATACATAAAAACTTGGAATGTGACAGATGTTGCCCAGATGATGACAAGTTATATGTTTCCAAGTCTTTGTTTCTCTGCTCATGTCACCTTGCCACGTTGGCAATAACATGTGAAAATCATTCAAAATACTCTGCTTAAAAATGTTTGATGTGACAATGCGTACCTTGTTTTGGCAGATATGCAATGACCGGACAGCTGAATGCAAAGAGTGACGTATATAGCTTTGGTGTTGTCCTGCTTGAGCTCTTGACTGGGCGCAAACCGGTCGATCATACATTACCACGTGGACAGCAGAGTCTTGTGACATGGGTACTAATTTTTGCTGTTTTCTGTGTGTTTCTGTGACACGTGTGCTTATTTCAAGTTCTTTTAAGATTTGGAAAGAAATGTTCTTTTTCTTTATGCCAATACTAATTACTGGACCTTTTGAATACCTTTTAGGCTACACCAAAACTTAGTGAAGACAAGGTCAGGCAGTGTGTTGATGCAAGACTGGGGGGAGATTACCCTCCCAAAGCAGTTGCAAAGGTAAATCATATGCTATACATTTTTACGTGTGTTTGTTGGAAAGGGGCATTGGAAAAGTGTTAAAGCACATTTATACATTCGGTCGTAACATCTCCTGTCATCATATGTTTTTTTTTTTTTTTCCCATTATCGAAACAAACAACAGTTGGAAGATGTAATGCCTGTAGATGGACTTGTGTTTCTTTTGTTTCTTTTCCTTTAAATTGTGTTGCATGATGGGTGGAGCCAGAGGTGGTTGGCTGATGCACATCTGCATATATATTATGTATATATGTTTATATATCTATATATATGAGAGAGAGAGAACAAGGTGGCTCCATAATAACCTACTCAGGAATAAGGTGGTAGCACTGGTAGGAAATATGATGCTGCAATATTTCACTTTAGCTGTCACCTGAGCCCTTTCTTTGTCTTGGATACAGATGGCTGCTGTTGCTGCATTGTGCGTACAGTATGAAGCTGATTTCCGGCCAAACATGAGCATTGTGGTCAAAGCCCTCCAACCTCTTCTAAATGCCAGGGCGGGACCTGCTGGTGAAACTGGCCAAACATGAGCATTTTTCGTCAAAGACTCCTGGGTCAAAATGCTGGGGGCTGTGCCTGCTCTCTCTCTCTCTCTCTCTCTCTCTGTGCATGAGCACTGTTATGGAATTGTTTCAGAAGACGGTGTTTGTGTAGATGGTGATTGGTGTGCGTGCACTTATATGCTTCCCTTATTTACTCTATATTTGATTTGTTTATTATGTTTTGACTCCGTCTCTCTCGTTCATATCTGTTTGCCTTTGATTATGCCATTCGTGCGATTGGAAATTATACGAAGAGGGTTCATTGCAGTCGTCTGGGGGGCATGATCTATTTAAGTTGCTGATTAAACTGATTCTCTAGGAGAGAGGGGAGAACTAAAAAGGAATCCAAAAAATGATTTTAGTGGCAAAATCAAAGTAATCCAAGAAATCACACCAAAAACAAAAATAAAAAAGAAAGTAATCCAAGAAGCATCAACTTGATGCTTGTTTGGATTAAAAATTTGGTAAGAAAAAAAAAATAAAAAGGATATGAAATTATATTGTTTAATTGTTACTATAAAACAATATCAAAGAAAAAGGAAAAGAAGTAAGGAATTTAAATTTTTATTTTTTATTTTTTTTCTCACGTTTGTTTAATTTTTTTTTTATAAGAAATTCGAGTTTTAAAAATAACATAAGTAGAGCGGGGAGAGAATTGAAATTGAAGCCAACTAAATACAATGAGCCAAGGGCTGAAAGCCTGCCTCAGTGTGAGTGACTGGAGCTCCAGATCAATCTCAATCTCGTAATACACTGAGCCAAGTTTCAACTCTCTGCACATTAACTCCGCTGCGCGTTAAAGGGAACACATGATATGTTCAAGACATTCATCATACGACGTCGTTGCCCTGATTGCCTTGCTTTCGCAATGAAATGCCATGGGAAAAATATTTTCGAAAATTTTCGGTGGTTATAAATAAATAGAAAAAAAAGCTAAGATCAGTCGCGCGACTATGCGGCAACCGCCGATTAATACTATCCAATTTAAGTTCACTATCTAATTGTGGACTTTGATTTCACCGGCACAATTTCGACTGATGCTAACAGGTCTCGTAAATGTAAAATCGCGGACTTCCCGTTTGGAAATTTGTCTGACCTTGTGCTTGTCTCGTCAGTATCTCTTCAATCGTCGTGGAACTCCCAAAAAGAAACCATCTTATACGCTTTCCTCGTATCTTGACAACTCCGAATCCAGGTTTCCACTCTCTCTCTGTGTCTCTCTCTACGCTAATCCCTATATCTGTGTGTGGTGTGTTCTGGTCAAATGACGGGATGGCTATGTGTTGTTAGCTACATCCCTCACGTTCGAGATAATGTCGGTCTTTATTAATATCAAAACAACTGCGATTTGTGTCTTCAATTTCTAGGGTTCTTTAAACTCCAGCATTCAATATATTTCAGATCAGATTTTCGACTCTACGACCCCCATATCAAGGTGAGAACTGTTTATCATTCGGATTAGAGCCTACATTGCCTGTGAACTCGTTCTCTGTTGCATCTTCTTTATTGTTTGTTCGCGTACACCACTGGCATTGTGCGGCCATCTATGCCATTTATATAAAAGAAATTTGTGGGACCATCTGTGCTATACATTTTCGGATCAGACAGGAAAGTTACTTCTGCACTCCTGGCTCGGTTATGCCAAATTTGGAAAAAAGAAAATACTGCTCTAAAAGAACCAAAGGCTTTGCGGTATGTATATTTAACCTTTTTTTTCTTTTTTTTTTTTCCCCACCAATTCGTACTGGGGTTTGAATGATGGTGTCCGGTCCATAGTAGCCCCCAAGACAGCAGTTAACTCGTATTCAACCCCAGAATTGCTGTTCTCATGAGTTCTGATAATTCTTGCATGAAGGTGGTTAAGGTTTTGTGGGAGAAGAAGGGTTGGGTTTGAGGGACAGTGTCAAGAGTTTCGGCTATGAAGATGGGGTTTATTTTTGGCTAAGGGATTCTGCTGGGGGTTCTCAACTATATTCACAACTAGTAGAAAGGAAAAGAAATTCAAAAAATCTTTTGAGGCAAATTTTGCCCGAATCGTCTTGGGGTATCCCCACCTTTGGCGGGACCAATCCCCTGGGAGTACCTTAGTCAACATGTTGATTACAAATTGGAAGTTTTGGTAAGTGATTTCACCTATCTACACTGGCGAATGGGTTTTGGTGTTTTAGGGATTAATTTTTTTGCTCCACCTTCCTTTTTTATGGCTTCTAGGAAGAATATTTTTGAAAATCATTGAAAGCCATGTGCCTGGTTATCTTTGTTGAAAAACGGTTTTGATTGAAAGCCACTACCAAAAAAATGCTTTGGTTTTTGGGATCCAGTGTCCATGCTATGCAATGTGAGGTTAGGTCTTCTTACTCATAAACCCTCTAATGCCGGTGTAGGTATATCCTGTGTTGTCATTGGTAGTACAGCTGCTTGGAGACAATTGCTAGGTTAGTTGGCAACTTCTTATATTGACGTGAACTTTACACTTGGGTTGTTGTCATGGTTGAAAACATGAGAAGGGTAAACGCGAATTTTATTTTGGAGGTAAAAGGGCTATGAAGGAGGAATCAATTGGATTACCAGTTGAAAAGTTATAAACATAGCTTTGCATGGAACTGCATTTGTTTCGATGGATGCTAAACAGAGTCTCGCTTGAAAGAATCCTTACAAAGGTGTATGATTGGTTGGAAAGGCCTTTTGATGAAGAGGAGGTTTGTGAGGCTTAGGCAGAGATGTGGGGATATATAACCCTAGGTGCTAGACAGATTCACCATCACATTTTATAAAAAAATGCTGGGAGGGTGGTCAAGGTCACTGAATAAGCTACTTGCCCCTATCTAAAGTTGTTATATTCAAAACATAGCATTCACGATGAAAAGATTAAGAGGCAGATAGGTTCTTTTGTATAGATACCTACAAAAAAGGCAGTGAGAATAAATGTTTTCTATGGTTATATTATTGCTCTGAAGAGGAACTGTAATCATGGAGGTGAATTTGAAAACGATACTTTTCTGACTGGTTAAAGTCGTTAGCAACTGTTAGATGAAAAACAGTGAAGGAAAAGCAGTGAGGTCTGAAGAATTTATTATGACTCTTCTAATTCTTTTGGCCAAATAACCAAAAGATCGGTAATTTTTGCTAATCCACATATGAGTGTGGGTTACCATGAGGGTTGTGGGTGTAGTGTATACCATTTGACAAGTATGATAATCACTTAGCGATTGCAAAGCTAGTCAGAGAGTGGAAGGGAGAGAACTAATGACAGCCAGAGAGAGAGAGAGAGAGAGAGAGAGAGAGAGAGAGAGAGAGAGAGAGAGAGAGAGAGAGAGAGAGAGAGAGAGAGAGAGAGAGAGCAGTGAACTAGAAAGTTTTTTGTTTTAATATCTTTAGAGGAAAGGATGGTTATATAGTCGATGGAGCATGGGAGAGATAGCCAACCCGTGAAGGTCTTGACAGCGCATCCCTTGCCAGGCTAGCTGGAGATCAACTCTGCAGCCGAGATCCTCAGAGGTATATGGGGATTTGGCCTAGTGATATGGAGCTGACCAGCATTGAATGTGTTTATTGTCTCCTTTGTAATGACTTTGTTTCGGTGTATCTCAATGGATATGGTAATCTCTGTCGTGAGAAAGGTCAAGAGGCAGGTCCCTTCAAGGGAGGGGCTAGCAACTTGACGAACTCAATGACTCTAACCTCCAAACCGCAAGTCCTTGATAGTCCTACCTGGATCATGGTTGCCTAGAGATGCCATGACTGTGTGACACTAGAAGGGGTTGATTCCTGGGCTCTGCTGGGCACTCGAGGAGCTTTGACCAACATACCTACGAAGAGAAATCCCAAAGAAACCTTGGAGAGGTGTAGAAATATATTACTGACTTCTTGGCAATGCATGGGTTACATTATCTTATGGCAGGAAAGTATAAGACTTTTCTAGAATACTTGTTCCTTCATGCATTTTGTCCCCTGCAAAGAGTGTGTCTGAGTCATTTTTAAACGTCATTCTACCATATCATATTCCTTGTTTACATGATTTCCTTGAAGTAGAAGATATTGATAACTATGATCTATACTTAAATGCATTGTTTTCTTTACAAAATGCTAGTTGATTTGCTTTTACTTGTAAAAATGTGTTGCTTTATGTCTCTGATATCTGCTCAAAAACAAAGTTTCTTTTCTTTTTTTTTTTGTTGAGAAATTTAAATATTTTGCATCATTGTGCTCTCTATTTCATCCTTTTCCAGGTTGTAGCAATGTCAATGTTGCAATTACAATGGCAGTGTTTGCACTGGCACTTGGCATACTGATGACCATTGCATAACGAGATGAATGGTTGCTCTTGAATTATATAACTGCACCTTGTATCTGGCAAACCTTGTGGAGTCCTATTATTTCTAATTTCAGGTGCGATGCTTTATTTTTAAGAAGCTTGGCGAACTGTTAATTTCCAATAAAAGCGGTGCCAAGTGAAATACCAAACAGGCAACATGATCAACAGACAGCTTTTGTTGACCTATCTATACCTTCTACTCTATATATTGCTTTCATCAGGAGTTATTTTGTACAACAAGGTAAAATAACAATTATACTACTATTATTGATTTGTTTTATTACTTTTGTTGTAGAATTGTAGAGCTTAACTCATCATTCTTTATTTGTTTTGTTTTATGGGATTTTGATTCGATACTTCTAACTGTTTGAAAGTTTGTTGCACATTGCTTCTAATCTAACTGATTTATGGACTTTGCAATGGTGATCAGTCAACTTAGGTGGCTTTATTGAGCTTCGCTTTCTCATATGGTTATCCAACGGTTTATTATTATGTTTTATGCACACAGATGCAATTTATTGGCATATTTTTAAGTTCTTTTTTGATTAAGTGATAACATGCTAAAAGGCCATTGTGTTTGTCATTGGGTATGCTCCCCACATTGCGGGTTTGAATCCGCAATCTTATATGGTGCTGTGTAGTGGGGCTCTGCATTGTAACCTGATGTTTACTTCATAGGGGTGGGTCCAAAGAGCTTCCTCGTTATAAAGATGAATAGACAAATAGAAAGCAAAAAACAAGGGGT
Source organism: Euryodendron excelsum (assembly GCA_033060915.1). Taxonomy (NCBI): domain Eukaryota; kingdom Viridiplantae; phylum Streptophyta; class Magnoliopsida; order Ericales; family Pentaphylacaceae; genus Euryodendron; species Euryodendron excelsum. Next base: position 536,979 of record CM065380.1, on the reverse strand, counting down.
GCAACACTATACAAAGAAGTATACAGATGGTCTCAAAACTCTACAAGCCTCCTTTATATCTCTATGGAGATACAAATCCCCCAAAAAGTCCTCCATGATATTGATAAATAGCACTGGCGTACCTTTCTCAACCCCCTAGAGCTCTCAAAAAGGCCTTTAGCTACCCCATTTTACAAGTAATCAAATTTTACCATAGAAGTTAAGTTTGTGGTAGAGACATCATAATCCTAGACCACAACACATTTTTATAACCAAAATAGAAGCAACAAGAAAAAAGGGTCAGAATAGGTTGGAGAGTTAGTAAGGGTGGGACCACACATTGAAGAGAGAGTGTGTTTGTCTGTGAGATTGCGAACCAGTGCCACTAATGACTAAATCTAAAAATTGGATCTAATTTTGATATATAAATTTCACTGACCGATATTGCTGTTGTGGTCACTGTAATGGATGTAACGAGCCGTTACAGCCAGTACGATTGTGAATTTTATTCTCTCTGTTACATCAGCCAGTAACAGAGGTTACGTGACGGTTTCAGCTGCTTTTTAAAACCCTGGTCTTAACTCTTGATCTCCTTAAAGGTGATTTATCTGTGTCATTCGATGCATCAGGAGGGGCCTATTGAGGTCTAAGGATATATTCTTGTATTCTTTGGAAAATTCTTGACATCTCCCAGTGGTACTGTTCAACTCTTTGTGGATTCATGTATTAATCATCTGGAATTTGTGACTGTAAAGGGATGAGCTTGCCAAATAGATTCAGCAAACCAGTTTTGCTGACTTAATTTTGCACTATGTGGTTTCTTGCTTCTTGTTTGAACCTTGGTTTTATATCCTTTTTTTTTCAAGGATTTCTTCGCCTTCCATTCTTTTATGCTCTTTCTCCTCTAATAATTATTTTTATATCGTAGAAAAACAATTAGTTTGTTTCAAAGAACAACAGATGGTCCTTAGCACTGTTGCTTTGAAAAGAAAAGTACTGTTGCTTTGAAAAGAAAACCATTGTTTACCTTAATGAAGATAGCAATCATGTGGAAAATTTTTCCAATTTTCAACATGGGAATGAAATTTTAGAGGCATAGGGTTTCAGTCTTGAGTTGCTTCTGTGCTTTTCCCTGATCTTTGATGATACTTTTTCATATATGAAGCAAACCATAAGAATTCAAGGCGAATCCAATGATAAGCTGCTAATGCAGGTTGTTATGGTTCCTTATCAGTAATATTTGTGGAATTAGCTACTTTCTCCAGTGATATCAAAGAAAACTTCTCATTTCGGGACCTCTAAAGTTTTCTAAATTCGCTGTGGATGCATGTTACTTGTTTCCCTTTTTGGAGACACGAATACAATGCTTCTGGTGAAACTCATAGGTTTTACAGGTTACACTAGAGGATGCAGCAAAAATCAAAACGGAAGTAGACCTAAAAAGTCAGATGCTACTGTCAACTGGAAATTTTTTTATATCTTGTTTGGGACTGCATAACCTAGGAAAAGGTAGTTATAAATACTGACTTGTTAAGGGCATTAAGGGTAATATCATACAGACCTTAACTCTGATTATGGTTGAGGACCAATTACTATCTAATTCCCATAACACACGTTTGCTTACTTTTTTGGTCTGAATTTGGGATAGTGTTGGTGCATCAAGTCATAGCTTGGCCTGGCATTATGTACCGTTGACAGATATTGGGTGTGTATCCTCTGTAATCCTGCAAAGGAGCTGTTATTTTCCTGGTTGTACTGTAGGTTGTTATTCTTCCTCTTGAATAAAATATAATTTGGCTTCAAAAGTGTAACCATGAAAAGTGGAGAATCAATTTTGAGGATATGAGACTAAGGGACATTTGGTTTAGATGAAGATTACTTCTTATCAAGCTTGGACCTTGTATTTTTTTATATGTGGCTGGTCTTTTATTTTGCAATCTTTATGGCCATAAATTCAAGCTTGTGGTCCCTGTTTGGCCTACGTAAGTAAGGGTTTAACA
>CM065380.1:485000-527500 GCA_033060915.1 Euryodendron excelsum | reverse complement strand
CTTGTGGTAAGCTCTCGATATGGTGCAACTAAACTTCTAGGTTGAATACTGAAATTGTGTTTCATCTGTCATAAAGGCATGGGATTGTTTTCTGTATGTTTTGATTAGTCATAAAGGCATGTGCTTGTATGTATTCCTTGATAGATGTTGTTTAATAATGTGATTCAATCAGAGCTTTCCAGCTTGGCCCAATGGATCTTTTTTTTTTTAAGAAGTTCTGTATAGCCTATAGACATTTGTCCTAGTGGCCACCATGCTGCAGCTTCATGTGTTAACTCAGTGACAAATACACTTGCAAGACTATCCAATGTGAAGATGTTTCCTAAGGTGACCCTGAACATCCAAGATTTCCATGAGATTAGAATTCTCATCAATTAGTTCCAGTATGATTGTTAATGTTCACTAAACATAAACTTTGGAACTATTTCTGCAATTTTTTCACTTGAAATGCTCTTTCCTATGCTTTTTTGGTAGACGCCTGACCTACCTTAACCTTATGTCAGTTTTCCTATCATTTTATTCCAAATACCTACCATCACTTTCTTTCTGTTAACATAACATTATAAGAGTATATGAAGAAGTATATGAGGGAATACATTATTGTTTGCTTCAACAGTATTATTTATTGCGCATTTTGGTGGTTGAGAGATGAGCAATGCGTTTTGACGTTTTCTTTCCATACTGATATCTAGATTCTTTAATCTGTAAAAAACATGGGAGACATCGTATCTTAGTTACTTTGACTTGTATAATATTTACTTGGACGATGATGTTTGTTTGTGGTTCAAAGATCGTCATCTCAGTTCCAAATGACTGGAAACTTGTGTTATTTTATCATGTTGGCTTATTTCTTGCAAGCGTTAAAAGTGTATTTTGTTCCAACGCAGGTTTGGCAACACTGCATACTTGTTCATTTCTGTGGCCTTCATCCAGATGCTTAAGGCTCTAAGTATGTTCAAACTGTCCATTGCTACTTCTGAAATATGTCTCCTTGTAGCACTTAGCTAATTGCTGTGTATACTGGGTTTCACAGTGCCAGTGGCGACATTTCTCATGGCTGTTATTTGTGGCACTGACAAATTAAAGTGTGATGTATTCTTGAACATGGTGCTGGTCAGTGTTGGTGTTGTCATTTCCTCATATGGGGAAATCCACTTCAATGTAGTGGGCACAGTCTATCAAGTCACAGGAATATTTGCAGAAGCTCTTAGGTTGGTCTTAACTCAAGTGCTTCTTCAGAAGAAGGGCTTAACACTTAATCCTATCACCAGCTTGTATTACATAGCACCGTGCAGGTACTCTCTTCTTGACTTCATATTTATGTCTGGATCCTATACATCGGTGTTCTGTGCATGTGTACACCACGCATGTTAAAGACATCCAGCATGAAAAATTGTCTATTATAATTAAGTTTGTAAATGTTCTATTTTTTCTTTTCTCGGCTATGCTGTGTGTGTTTGTGCACATATAAGGCAATTTCTCACTTATTGAGGGTGCTTTATTTTTGTTTCCATAAGGTATATTTTTAAAGACAATAGTTTAGCCATTGTGCACTTGTTGAAGAAAATGTCAGAAACATAGTTACAGTGCAAGTTGCACATGGTAATTTTGGCTGCTGCCTGCAGCTTCCATCAAACTTCTGGGATTTATTAATTTCGGTGATGGCAATCCCTTTATGGACTTCCAAAAATAGCAATTGTTATATAGCAGTTTATTGGCATCAAGAAACATATTATGACGACGTGCTATTTAAGACACTGGAATTATTTGTAGTGAGCGATGCAAATGGATAGAATTTATGCTCATTGCAAACATATTAAGCGGTGCTGTAGTGTGCTTTGCATAGACGAATGCTGCATAATAGTGTTTGCTTTATATTTGTATGTTGGGGGTGGGGGATCATCATTGCAGTCTGCATCAAAAACTTGCTGGAAGAATTTCTGGGAGTTCTGGCTTCATTTGAGGCAGAAAATTGGGGTTAGCTTCTTGAAAAGAATAATAAGTGTCCCTCTCTGAAGTTGTCATGGAGAGCAGTCCTCTACTAGAAATAAATTAAACAAGTTATAGAAGAACAGCCCTTGAAATGCTCATTGTTTAACATAGAATGTTGCATATGAGGAAAATAGAAAATGATGGTTTTCAATGAGGAGTGATAAAATTGGTTTAATGGAGAAAAGTCTAAAAATGAGTAAACAGTAAGCATGCTATCCTTTCAACTCATTGATTCTATTGAGCTATGGTATTTCTGAAGCAGAAACTATAAGTTTTACATTTTTGCTAAGCTGCTGGATTACATGATAAAAGCAATAAATACTATTTTGATTATCTGACTATAAATTTGCATATCATCAAATTGGTTGACTTCTCACAAATACCTTGATTTTGTGATTTGTCTCATGGCTCATGCCAAAGGTTGGTATTGATATGTTTTAGTACTATTTGGTTGATTTAAAGATTAAATATACATTTGAACCATATGTTGAAATTAAGATTCTTCAGCATTTCTTTTGCATATTTCACTATGGGAAAGTAGTGAAATGCATGCTATTCACCGTTTGGATATTTTCATATTCATCTTTTGTGGGTAACCAAACAAAAAAATTATTTTTTTTGGGACAAACACCTATTCAATTTCTTCTTATTTTCCTAACCCAACCACCAAAATAAAGAAATTTAACTTCTTTCACTTCATTTTCGTTTCTCTTCCCTTTTCCTTTCCTTCGCAAATGCAAGATCCAAACATAGTGTAAAGGAGGGGACCTTAGAACATTGTGAACCTCCCATCATCTATCCTCAGTTTTCACATCTCACCCATAGAATTTTGCAGCATTGTATTTTTTTTTTCTACAAGTCTTGCAACACTATTTTTAAAGATCCAGGACATGCAATGAGCTGGTGTATGGTTGTCTAGCCTTTTCTATTAAATACTAAAATATGGTTATATAACTTTGACTTTGTATTGCCCTGAGAATTACACATCCTTCTGATCCTTCTATCAGTCTTGCTCACAGCTCAACTATAGGGTGCTCTTATTTGTAAGAGAGTTTTAATTTCTCTTCCTAGCAGTGATGCTCATTGTTGTTGTTGTGTGCAGTTTTGTCTTTCTGTTTGTTCCTTGGTATCTACTGGAGATGCCCGGCATGGAAGTTTCACAAATCCAGTTCAATTTCTGGATATTTTTCTCAAATGCCCTTTGTGCTCTGGCATTGAATTTCTCGATTTTCTTAGTAATTGGTAGAACAGGAGCGGTGACGATACGAGTTGCTGGTGTTTTGAAAGACTGGATACTAATTGCGCTTTCAACTATCATATTTCCTGAGTCAACAATTACGAGGCTTAACATTATTGGCTATGCGATTGGTACAGTTTCCTTTCATATTGATGTGAAGCCTTTACACTAACAACCTGAAGGCACATTAAAAGTAACTATTTCTTTTCACAGCTTTGTGTGGTGTTGTCATGTACAACTACTTGAAGGTCAGGGAAGTTCGTGCATCCCAACTCCCTGTGGAAAATATCCCAGATAGAACAGTTAAGGTCAGTCTGTTAAATAATTGTTTGAATCATTGACTTGATTGTTCTCTTTTTATTAGTTATCGGAACATTATATTTACTTAGAACCTCCTTCCTAGCTGGCCAGAAGTTTTTGCATGTAACAATTCTACGGTTTGAAGCACAGTTATTTCCCTTTTGCTACCTCTCTGATACATTGCATGGTCGTTATTGCTTCGGCTCTTAGTATTACTGAAAAGTTGCGTAAGCATGGAGAAACCTTTTTTCTTTTCTTGGTCCCACCATTGTGACGATTGTGGGTGACCTTAGAGGCTATGGGTGTATGTGTACCGTCTGAGAAGTATGACAGTTACTTAATGAACACCGATCTAAGCAGAGAGCGGAAGGGAGAGGATCAATGGCAACTTGAGAGAGAGAGAGAGAGAGAGAGAGAGAGAGAGAGCAATGAACTAGAGAATTCCCTTGACATTTGATGGATTGATGATGAGTTGATGTGTTCTGTCTTTGGAGGTGGGATGAGGCCTTTATATAGACAACCTGGAGGAGACAACCCGTGGAGGGAAGTCCCTTTCATCGTGGGTGGAGGGGAGAATCCATGGAGGGACGTCCCAACCAGCCCTCCATCCAGGATTTTGTCAAGAGAGGTGTGACACTCTAGATGCAGGTATTAAGGGCCTTTGTCTCTTTCTTTTTGGTGATGTTATCGAACCATCTTGGGGTCTCTCTCTCATTGTGGTTTGGTCAGGAAGATCCTCTCATCTCCCTCTGAGGAGAGGATTTATAACCCTGATGAACTCATGAATCCTAGCCTTCAAACCGCAAATCCCTGATGGTCTCGTGTGGAGGGTTATGTCTCGTGTGGAGGGTTATGTCTAGATGGAGGGGTGACATGACTCATGCAGAGAGATACACCCTTGGGCTTTGCTCAATGCCCAAGAGTTGGAGTTATTGCAGCTCAAGAATCCTAAGGGCAAAGTGATCCAAAGGTGATAGAGAATCCTTGGGTGCGGTCTTATGTCCAAGGTGGGATAGAGGATTCTTGAGTCTTGTTAAGTGGGCCCTTGGTGTTAGGCTGGAGGAGGTCATAACCCATACGGGGTTGTGACCTATGTACCTACAATGATCTTACTTAAAACATGGCAAACCAATTGCATTTATCTCAAATGACAATTTGGAAAAACTACTAGCGTGAGTTTCTTTGTTCACAACATTGAATGACACGATATGGTTTCTCAGCCATTTCATTTAAGGCTAAGGAGGGTCCTCGCAAACAAGTAGCTAAGGATTGAGTCTTTCCTACTTATTTTTCCACCATTAAATGGAGGTTCCTACCCTCTCTCCCTTTGCCAACCCTCGGATCCTTGGCTTGTGCTTTCTGACCTCTTCTTGCAAATCAATAACCATTGAGTATGTTCAGGTACTGTTTGGTGGCTCTCTAATTCTACTCTATGAAAAACAACTATCACCAAAGAAATATCTTGAGACTCCCCTTCTTTAATTGGAAAAAAAAAAACAATTATAGCTTCTTTTTTTTTTTAATTGGAAATCTTTTTTTCTCTCTCAGTTTTGGAACGTCAAAAGGTTTGTGATTCTGTGGCACTCTTCTTCCCTTTCCAAATAATTGCAGGACCTGAGGATGGAGAAGAAGTCATCAGATCTATTTGTTCCTGATAGCAGTAATAATAGTGCCAATGGAGGAAACAATGGATGGGACAGTTCTGCTTCTGATATTACGGTGGACGAAGAGGCGCCTCTGGTTCCTCATCTTGGGAGATGCCAACTTGGCAGTCACTCAGAATGACAGATGGCAGTTTAGAGATAATCTTTCATGCACATTCCCTACTAGTTCAGCATTTTATTTGTCAGAAGCAAAGAAAGAGCTGAACTGAATTGACCGAGGACAGGTTTGAAGTATACACCCTGCTATTCGGAAGAATTACCATTCTTTTTAGAGAATCTCGCTAGGTCATAATTTGTGCTGTGATTCATTGTAAAAAACTTAATTTTTGTTGGAGCATGCTATGAAGTATCAATTGCCTTCTGATAGGCCCCTTCTATTTTGTTGAAGAGTTATGGATTGTATATTGAGTGAATTGTGTTGATGGAATGTAATCAGGAGGAATGCTGCATAGAGATCTCCAGTCGGGCAGGTGCATTTGTGGGTCGGCCCTGAGAGAAAGGGAAGATACAGGACTATTGTAATCCATTATTGGTCGAAGGCTGCTCGGGCCTTCTTGTTTTCAGAGAGAAACCTATGGAGTGAAACTATTTATTGATCTTATTGGTATAGAGATTGTCCAAGGAGATAGATTAACTGTCACAATTTACCAAGAACTTATATTGGATATTTGTTGTTGCTCAGTTGGGGGTTGAATTGTATCTTTCTGTTATTCTGCCTGTTTTTCCTTTTTCTTTTTTTTTTTTTTTGGTGTTTTTCTTGTAACCTGCATGCACTTTTTCTTTTGGGGGATTAGAAAGAGAGAAAATGAGGATAAGACCCGACGAACAAACTTTTCATATCAACTTGCTTGCCTTTTAAGACAAATGTCTGTATATTAGCGGAAATTTCATGTGTGTCAGTTGCCACTGTTTCGGCATCATCAAACATGAAATGGACATTGTGCTAAAAAACAAAACAAAAACAGAAACAAAATGGAAAGTTTGCACAATTCTGTTGAAAATAATATATGTATTTATATATTATATGCATCTCTTTTCCCAAACAAAGGAAGGGATAATGAATGGCATAAGAATCATGGACACAGAGGACCCCACCCTACCAAAGTGTTCATACATGTGACATTAAATCATCATGTATATAAGAGCTGTGCTACATAGCACGGAAAATTTACCAGGTATTTTCACTGGCTGAGGTGGCCAGTAAACGTGGCTCTGTTTGGCCTTGAGAAAGAAACTCTATGGATGGAAGCATGAGAAAAAAAAATGCAGAAAAAAAAAATAGGAAAAGTTTTCGGCACCTAAAACTTGCTACCGTCTTCCTGTCCCATGTACTCCTTGTCCCCCTCTCTACATATGGATGTTTTACGACTGTAACTCTCATGGTGGTTGAATATTAAAGGATTCCTAATAAAATCCCGAAAAACAAAAAAGCATCCAGCGTGGTTCTTCTCAATCTTTCCGTGCGTTGCTCTTCACAAAGCATGCAATTAATGGATCAAAACAATCGTCTAAACCACAATAACTCTCCCTCTTGGAATTTTCCATCCACATCAAACAATTAGAGAACTAAAAAAGATTTGTGATTATCATCGGAACAAAAAGCTTGGTGTGGATTTGGTTAACATTTTGGACGTAGATTTATTGTTTTATTTTCATCCAAGGCAAAACTTAAAGCAAATTTACTTTTAAAACCAATGAAATTAGTTCCAACACTGTCAACAAAACTGAGGAAAAAGAATATCAAATCAAATCAAGAAATGTATATGAATCAAAGCATTTTCGGTGGCGTCTGTAATATTTGAAAGTGCCGTCTTCAAATGCACCGCCCTCCCTCTGTTGTTTGATCAAGCTCTCTGTTTCTCTTGCAAGGGTTAAGGACCCTTTTATTTTCATCTTTGCCTTTTTTGATATTTTTATTTCACTAACTCCATATCAAGGGAGAGGTGGATACCGCGATAAACTAAAATTCTTCCACGCTCCTCTGTCACGTCAGGCGGTAGCATAAATAAAAAATTATTCCCTGCTTCTGGACCAAGGAGGGACAGGTGGTGCTCCAGCAAGGAATAATTTCTCTGGCATTAACCGGTAAAATTAATCATGCTTTGCATCATTTAAACCGGTAAAATTTATCATGCCCTGCATCATTTTCCTGTATATAATATGTAGTAACTATCTAATCACAAAAAGCACCAGTAATAACTGCATCCCCATCCACCTCTCTCTACCCATACTCATCAAATAACAACTCACACCAACAACACTAGATCAATTACAGAAAGCTATGTAACATACAAACCCACTACCACACTATCAGTGTGTTAATGTATGAAGCCATAAAGGGGTAGTGTCTCGAACCACACTTTCTTAATGTACTTAATTGCTTTATATTTTATATAATTAACCCAGTTCTATTTGACAGTCACACAACATATTTTAAATATTCATAAATTATTTCTTTTTTTTTTGGGGGGTACAAATAAATTATTTCATCTGACTGGCCCCTTATATAATTTTACCATAATTTTAATATTTATGGCGAGAGCTTCCATTAAAATCAGAGTAAGCTGTCACGAGGTGCGACTGTCACGTGACCATTTTCAAATTCTCGAGGGAGAGAGGAGACATTGCATTAACCAAAAAGAAAACGGGGAGACTGAGCCAGAGAAAAAAGAGGGAAAAATTGCTCAGAGAGAGAGACAGAGAGAGAGAGAGATGCTATCGTGCGCCTGATTGATCGAACCGCAGTATCGTGACCATGAGTGGAGATGGGGCGGCGGCGGCGGGAGGAGGGGGAGTAGCAGAGCAGCAGTACGCGACAGCGAAGACGTCGGTGTGGTGGGATATAGAGAACTGCCAGGTCCCTAAGAGTTGCCACCCTCATACGATCGCGCAGAACATAAGCTCAGCCCTCGTCAAGATGAATTACTGCGGTCCCGTCTCCATCTCCGCTTACGGCGACACCAATCGCATCCCCTCTTCCGTCCAGCAGGCACTCTCCAGTACTGGCGTTGCCCTTAATCACGTTCCCGCCGGTATCCATTCCTTCACCCACTCTCAGAACTCGCTGTTTGTTTCTCAATCCATCTCTCTCTCTCTCTCTCAACTGATTCGATTGGTTCTCCATGAAAACCCTAATTTCTCTTTCATTTTTTTTCTTTATCTTTATATGCTTAATTGCTTTATATGTTCATATGTTCTAATAATCTTTGCATGACCGTTGTGATTAATACACATTTAGTTGCCAATTTCTGATTTCTGTATCGATTCTTGATGATTCATACGGAGTATGATCTTTTCCTTCTTCTTCTTTTTCTTCTTCTTCTGCATGTGTATGAGTGAGTAGACGAACCGTGCATGTGTATGAGTGAGTAAACGAACTGTCTTTTCATTGTGGATCCATTTTAATGATCATTCTTCTTTATGCTTTATTGCTTGATTTCTACGTTTCCATTTTCTTTCCTTTTCATTTATCCCCCAGGGGTTGGAAATTTATCGGATTCGGCTTTCAATCTGTATTCCCAAAAGTGTGAGTAGTCATCAAATGATTGTATTGGTCAGAACCATTTTACAATTTGAATGCTTTACATGATCCTTCAAACCTTAAAGAACTTCAAAGTAAAAGGTGCTTTGAAATTTGTGGAATGTGCTTGTGCATTTATAATGGTGCTCGCTCTTTCATATTATTTGAGGAAGCACAGTTGCTTGCCTGACTATAGCCTCCTCTATTGTATAGGCTATTAGTACCAATCACAAGCCCCTCATTGCCATCAATTCCACAGGTGCCATAACTAATCATCGAGTATTTTTACTTACTTATCATTGTGTATTTTACGTTATCTACTTATTCACTCTTTGAGCTATACCATTTCAATGGGTGGTCAAAAGACACCATTTGGTAACACAACTACTATCATGCAGTCTTTCTCCACCTCTTGTTTACATTTTTCACTGGATAAAATTGAACCCATATCTTTTTTATACAATGACCGATACTTTACCCCATAGAATGAAAAAAAAGGTGCGTAGCTGGCGTAACGGCCATTACGTAATGGTAACGCCGGTGGCCGATCCCATTAAGGCCCCGACATAGCGGTGGAGTGTTATTCACGATGAAACGGGCGTTGTGAAGCCTTTTCGCATGAATAACGGCCATAATGCGTTACGTAATGGTGTTTCGCATGTCCAGTCACCGGAAATGGTGTAGTGGGTCACCGGTGTGGAAGAAGAAGGTGAGAAAGAAAGAAGAAGAGAGAGGAAATAGGCAGCTGGTTGTTTGTTGTGTTGCCGGACTGGAGAGTGTGGGCGGAGAAGGTTGGTGAGGGTCTTCGACTCTTCCTCTTTGGCTGCAATGGCTGGGGTTCAACAAATGGAGGGCCTTCGACTCTCTCTCTCTCTCTCTCTCTCTTATTTGCAATAAATGTGAGAGACTTTTCCCTACCCAAAGTCCCATCCTTGTCTCAGTTGTCACCAGCTTTCACATAGGGATAATCGGTATTATATGTATATAGATACACAGCCACATAGATAGATACATTGTTATGTGGGAGACTTTTCACATATATACATAGCCACATAATAGTGGCGTAGCTTGCCACTTTAATATGTTACCATCTATATAAATCAATTCGAATTTCAATGTAGATAAAACTAATTTTCTATTTTCTGGATTTCAGAAATACTGGATATAAATGTTTTAGAGGTTTTTTCAATACATTTAGTCTCATTAAAATTTATTCAACATCATCTAAAATAAGAGTATAAATCATTTTGAAACTAATAGATGCATAACAATAATTTTTACCCAAGATTGCTAATAAAAAAAAATTTCACAACTGTAACAACAGTGTTTCGTTACGTAATATCCGCGATACCCACATCCATTACACCACAACCGCGATTTAGTTCTATGCTTTCCCTTGGTTAAGACTATCGTTTATGTGGTCTTTTAAGTTGCCCCTCCCCTCCCCTCCCCTCCCCTCCCCTCCCCCTCTTTTTCCTTTCAGTTTTCTGCTCTTTCTCTCTCTCTCTCTCTCTCTCTCTCTGCCTTCCATCTATCTCTTTGTACTCAAACCAAACATATAAAAAGAACAAAATTATTGCTCCTTTCAATGATTCAGTATAGTGTTCTTTGGTTTAGAGATCCTTTTATACTTTTTTTTGGTTCTGTGAAATGGTGGGGGAACCAGAAAAAGGCAAAGGAAACACGAATTGAGTTCAATTATTTTTTTCTCCCATATGAATAAGATTAAAATGAATAATTGTAATAAAATTAAAATTGAAAGTTTTTTAGAAATGGTTGGAAGAAGAAAAGGAAAAGGGAAAATGACATTACCATCACAAATTTCTTGATTACTTTGCCTCATGTTTTCTTTCTCTCCTGTCTTCAGAGTAACAAAACTTAAGGAAATGATTTCCTTTCCCTCTTTAAATTTGGAAACTTGAGAGGGGATGAGCCCTTGGGCCTTCATCAACTCATATGAGCCACAGAAATTAGAAGGCCAGGAATGGACCAGGTCTAGAGGAGGATGAGGCTTAATGGTTATGGTGGGCAAAATGGGGATGCAAACCTAGGCGGCTAGGCCCAAGGGAGATCAATAAAGGGCTTGATTCTTTGGGCCCAAAAAATTCTCACGAGCATAGAAACACTAAAGGCTAACTTTAGGAGATGGTAATCATTTGGAAGCCTAGAGAGGGACACAACTTGAAGATTTTGAGTGAAGAATCATGGGAAGAAAGGCATGTCCAGGTAAGGTGGGTAAGTTTTCTCCCCTTATGCTAAGGATGGTACTTCAGATAGGCTTACCCTTGGAGAGGAGAAGAGATGTGAGCAGCCCAGGGATTAGGCAAATTGCAATGGGTTGCCAAGGGGGGAGGGACTTGGCGTGGTGCCATTCATGGATGGTGGTGCTATGAGGCAAAAGGGGCGGCTGGCCAAGTGGGTAGGAAAGGCAAGAGCAATGGGGGGTTAGCAAAGGAGAGACAAAGCTTACGAGTGGGTTCAGAGAAGAAAGGGGTGGAGGTGTTTAAATAGGAAGGTGAAAAGGTTGTTTTGGCAGGATCAGTGGAGGAGGGAAGTAGGGAGGTGGCTCATGTGGTGGAATTTAGGGCAAATGTGATGTTGTTAAGGTTGAAAGGTGGGGGAACTTTGTTAATACCCAAAGGAGCTATGAGGGAACTCAGGTCTTATGTGTGGACAAGCTATTACTCTTGGGGGTATTTGTTGGGAAGTGTGGAGTTGCAGAAGGAAGTGGAGAAGTGGAGAGGTGGAGAAGAGGGGGTGGAGGAAGTTGGGTGTGGTTGATTAGGTTGAAGCTGGATATGAGGTTTAATAGGGAAGGCTGTTGGGCAGTCATTGGGTTGTGTGTAAAGCTAGCTGATACTGGGAAAGCAACATAGAGTTGAGGGGTTTTGACATGGAGGACTTAGAGCCACTTGAATGTGCTTTGGGTCCTGAAGATTTGATAAGGTAAGGGTGTTTGGGGGAGAAAGGGATGAACAACAATAAGTATTCGAAAGGACGGTGCATGAGTTGGTCTCTTTGGAAGGGTTGAGACAAGGGTAGATATGATGGGCTTGAGGTTATTGGTGGAAGGAGAGAATAGGCAACAAAATATATCCGATTGAATTTTGAGAAGGGTGAGGAATTTCAACAAATTTTTGGGAGTGTGTGGGTTGTAATGAAGAAGTTATGTGGTTATTTTCAGTGATTGAGGACAAATGGAGTATAAGAAGGTTGAGCAATCAGTGTAGGGGGTAGGGAAATTGAAAAGCTCGGAGGTGCTTGACTAATTATGACAGAAAGGAGAAGGGGGTGAGGTTAGTTTGGTGAGGAGGGAGAAGGGGGTAATTGCTTTATGAGCATCAAGATTTTTAGTTCAAACTTGAGGGGTCTAAATGTGCTTGTTCAAATCCTAGTAAAGAGCTTCAGATCTGATTCTACACTACATACGATATTCCATTCCGGCCCTCACTAGCTCTTCACCTACATATGGCATTCCATTCCTGTCCTCACTAGCTCTTCGCTTGGTTGTCTAAGGAACATGCCCGACCACTTTTTTATTCCCCAGGAGTCATAGTTTTATTAAGATAGGGCTTGGCTGCCTTACCTTCTATTATAATTATATTAGTAAAGGGCCTTTAGGCTTTACTAATATAATAGAAAGTAAAGGGGCATGTATCCAAATATTTCTCCATCAGAACGGAGTATAGCCTTTGAAGAGTAAGCCAATACACGAGATACCACCTCCGCCCACTCTAAAACAACTAAAGAGTTTCATGGGTGAGATCATAGTTGTTAAACTCCTGATCTAGATCTTACGATCCTACAATCTTACGATCCATTTTGGCCAAATCAATCCGAATCTTATAAACTCCCTTGGAGGCAGGATCTTACGATTTGGCGTAGGATCTTACTGGATCATAGGATCCCGCTTCGGATCTTGATCCTACCCGATCCCATTTTTAAAGTTAAACAGCTTAATATGTTGAATTTTTTTGGAGTTATTTTTATGTTTGTGACGTACTCATTTTACACTAAGTTCAAATCAAATAAAAATATGTTGTATTGAACCAAACATGTTAGGAAAAACAAATTAAGACAATCAACATTCCTACATTGCAACATTTAAGAAAAAACTAGAGAACTAAAGAAATATAAATGCTACTTGAGCTTCTCCATCTCGCTCTCTAACTCAATCCACTTGCTAACAACAGTTCATCAACTCTCTCTCTCTCTCTCTCTCTCACACACACACACACACACACACACACACACACACACACACACATTGTATAGTTGATTTTTTTTCCCTTGGTTTTCTCCAATTAATCAAATAGCTTAAAATCTAAAGTTGTTGTTTCTTGTCTTTTTCTATGTACATTTTGTTCTCCTTTGCTGCTTATTTTTTTCTTTCATCACAATCATCCATTAAAATACAAAAATTTACTCAACCTTCTTTCTTTTTTCATGTATCATTTTTGTACTACATAATTCTTCTTTTCTTTTTTAATATTATGTAATGTTTATATTTATGCGGTTTATTATATTTTTAATATTATTTTTATTTTTTGCATATAGGCTTATTTTGTGTCTACTTCTAATGAACTAGTGATCCTATCGGATTTATCATGCATTTGGTTTTTGTAGGATGTTACGATCTTCGATCTGATTCTACAATTCGATCTTGTAAACCCCGTGAACAATCCAACGTAGGATCCTGATTTGGACAAACCTTGAGTGAGATATCCTAGAGGGTAGCCCTGTGCTTGACCTACTTCTCGGAATCGGAGGAAGATCTCTAATTTGATAACACATTCAGGAAGTTCTTATTAAGAAGGGGACTATTATAGGATACATTGCATACAGACTAGTTGCAGCCCTTAGATGGTTGCCTCATACTTACCGTTACCGAAGGACTCACTCTAGGAAAGGATTTAAACCCAGACTAGTGTAGTCTTACCTCTTTTTCTTTTCAAGCTGCTGCTGCTTGCTTTCTACGATACAGAGCTGTCTCTAATTGGATTTGGTTGCTAGTGGTGGATTTGCAAGGGGTGTGGTCATTATGTTGGGCAGGTGGGTCATGAAAGGAGATGATAGTGAGTTTTTAACCCTTTATATCTTGTCTATTCAGGTGCATGGAAAATGGATTTAGATTGGCATTCTTAGGGTCTATGGTCCGGTTCTTAACAGAGATATATCAGAGTTGTGGCAAGATTGATAGGTTAGGTGAGAGTTTAATATGGTCTATTCCCCGTGAGAGAAGGGAATGTGGGGTCTATTAGGAGGGCTATGTGAGAGTTCTTTGATTCCATAAATGTGCTCGAGCTGTTAGACATGCCCTTGACTGTTGGCAACTTTCCTTGGTCTGGTAGTCAAGCGAATCCCTCTGTGTCTCATATTGATAGGTTACTGAGTTCTATGGATTGCGAGGAGCTTTTTCTAAGGGTTGTCTAGTTTTCTCTCGTATGCCTCTATCAGACCATGTTCCTCTGTTGTTGAATAGCGTAGGTAATTGAAGGGGAAGGACTTCTTTCATTTCGAAAATATGTGGCTGCAACTAGAGGGGTTTCATGACAAGTGGTAAGTTAGTGGAGGAGCTATCAAGTATGTAGTAGTCCTAGTTTTATTTTGGCTTGGAAATTGAAGTTGCTAAAGGATGATTTGAAAATTTGGTTTATAAAGGAATTTACGAGATTGGAGCAGCAGAAAGTGAGGAATTAGGATTCCTCGTTCCGTTGCTAATCGACTTGAGAAGTTTAAAGTGTGGATTAGGAATCAGAAGATTATACGTCTTCAATATAGTTATTCTAGGTATGTGGTTCTGGAGTTTTGCATGTGAACAAATGAGAGAGATATATTGAAGGAACACCCGAGATATGCTTATCGTATGGAAATGAAATATAGAAGGCTATTCATCTAATGTAGGAGGATTTTGGTTGAGGTTTTGGCATTACAGAAGGTGTGAAGATGTTTGATTGGAGGAGGCATTTTTTGCCATGTTTTCACTGGTTGTGGATTAGAAGGCATTAGTTGCTGATTATATGTGTGTTGTCCCAGGCCAGGTATATTGGGTTATTACCCAAGTAGCATGGACATGAGCACGGGATACGAACACGACATAGGACTTACTGATTTTTAGTAAATAAGGATACAAACATGGTAGATATTTTGTATTTGCAATATATACAAATGCTACATCTATAAATCACCAAAATTATTAAAAAAATAGAGTTAATTCAACACGAATACACCATTTAGTCCATAACTTAAGCATCATTTAATATGAAATAAGATGAAAACCAATTTACAAATTAAAACATAATAATTTAATAGGTATGAATGTACATTATTTTTATTTTATCATTAGATCCTTAGTTATTTTCTTTAATCTTATATGTATCTAAGGGATGGACACGTGTATTTCTTAAATGTCCGAAACTTCTCTGGTTCTAAAAAAATTTAAAACTAGTAGAAAACGTTTGGACAAATGTTCAACACGTGTTGGGAAGCATTTCACAGGTGTCGGTAAGTGTCCATTGAGTGTCGGTGTCCGACGTGGATACATCTCCTTCTTAGAGATGCCCATGCTTCTTAGGAATTACTGTTAGAATGTGCTTGCAGGATTGGGTAGTTAGGGGTTTGTGGCTCTTCTGGAAATGATTTAAAGTAAGAGGAGTATGGGAGGGACAAGAAGAAGTTCGATGCCCAGCATTCCATGATGGTAAATTTGGGTGAATACTTTGTATATGTCTTTATGGGGGGAAGGGAGGGAGATTGGTTTGATAACAATTATGTTCTTGTGGGGCTACCTTAAAGGTTGCGATTTTTGTGCAGTGTGCTGCTCTGGAGAAGATTTTAATTAAGAGACGTCATGTTTTTCTTTATTACTGTTGCCTCTGCAACAGGATGGGGAGTCAATGCTATCTATCGTTCTTCATGTGTGATTACTAGTTTTTGGCTTTTATTCTCACTATTTTTGGGTTGTCAGGGGTCTTCATGAGGAAGGTTACAGAGGCAATGGTTAGTAGGTAGGGTGGGAAAGAGGAGAAAGAAGTTATGGAATCTTGCACCTTCCTGTTTGATGTGGCTCATCTGGGGGGAGAGGAATAGGAGGACCTTTAGGAGTATTGAACAACCTTTTATAGAGTGAAGAGGAACTTTTTGTTGATTTGTTATAGTTGGTTATTGGGTATGGTTATGCCCCATGCCCCCACTTGTGCCAATTTTTGGATATTGTTGAGTCCATGGAGGTGTAAGTAGTTTGTAGCTCTCTTAGTGATTATTTTGTTGTATTTTCCGCTCCTCCTTGCCCCTTGATTATTTAATACAAATAGCTTATTACTTATTCCAAAAAAAAAAAAAGAAAGTTGCAAACCAAATGAAACTTAAAAGGGTCCATTGTTCTGGCATATCCGTCTCATGTGTTAGTCTTTTGCTTGTTGGTTTGATTTTATTTGACAAGGATTCTATGGTTCATTTATATTTGCCTTTGGGCCAACTTTAGTTGTCAAGTTGCTTTTTTGTTCTTATATTTGTGGTCTGCTTTGGTATTCTTTTTTCCTCTCTTCCCATGTTTTGTTTGCTTTTCCAGAGAAGTAATTACCAACACCACCACCACCACCACCCCCCCCCCCCCCCCCCCCCCCCCCCCCCCCCCCCCCCCCACACACACACAAAACCAAAAAAAAAAAAGCCACTGAAACCTGCCTCGTGAGAGCAAAGTTTCTGTTTCTGGAGTATCTTTGATGACATATGATTGATTGTGCGAGCAGGTGTTAAAGATGCAAGTGACAAGAAAATTTTAGTTGATATGCTGTTCTGGGCAGTGGACAATCCTGCTCCAGCAAATTATTTGCTAATTTCTGGAGATAGGGATTTCTCTAATGCTCTCCATCAGTTACGCATGCGGAGATATAATATCCTTCTGGCACAACCACTAAAAGCATCTCCTGCACTCGTTGCAGCAGCAAAAAGTGTATGGCTCTGGACAAGCCTTGTTGCTGGAGGATTACCACTTTCATGCATTGAATCGGCACTAATTGCTAGTACTAACAATATGTTCAACTCCGAATGGTCACAGAACCCAATTGCTGACCCTATTCAAACAAGCCAACCTGCATATTCCAGCACTGGAAGTTTTTCCTGGGGAAATCAGAAGCTTTTTAATTCTGCCAGGGCTGGTGATAGTAAATTTAAAGGGAATTGTGTTCGTAAAAATCCAAATCAACCCATCATAACCCGAGCTTCAAGCACCCCGGTTGGGATTCAAGAGATTAAGAATGATGATTATTCTCTGCAGCCAGAAAATGCACCCGCTAAACAGTTTAAGAAAGCCCCCCATGAATTTTTTAATGTTAGTGAGCCTGCAATATCCGCAAGTAGGTCTGCCCCCAATTTCTTTCCCAGTGATCTTGACAATTCAGGGAACAATTGCAGTACTTCTGCAGAAAATCCACAAAATCGATACCCTCAAGCTCGACCTGCTTTTGCACCGGATGACATGTTTACACCAAATCCTCATTATAATGGCCCCCGCCCAGTGCCTCAGAGTTCTGATATTTTGAGACTTTCCTATGCCCCAGTCACTAATGTGCCCGATGTTGGTAGGCTTAGTATCTCCGAATACTCCAACTATTCTCAAAATTCACGTCAACAAAGTGAGTTTACGAACTTCGCTAGCCAAAAAGGATTGCAGAAGGGCCATATTCCGTTCTCAAGCCAACCTTTTAACCACGATGCCCCAAACAATATGTGTCCTCGCTTTTCCCAGGTTCCACCTTCATCATCCACGTCAATAGTTGCTAGTACTGCTTCTGGTGATGGCATTTGGAGAGCTCAAGGATGCCCACAACCTTCAGAATTTGATCAAGGCCTTATTGGCGTGGTCCTACTTGCCTTAAATACCTTAAAAGTGGAGAAGATTATGCCCACTGAAGCAAACATAACGGATTGCATACGTTTTGGTGACCCAAGGCACCGTAATACTGAAGTAAGGAAGGCCTTGGATTGTTCAATTGAGCAACATTTGGTAGTGAAGCAAAACTTAGGTGCCGTCCAGCTGTATGTTGGTAAAAATGAGAGACTATGGAAGTGTGTGAATCCAATTGGTGGTAATCTTAACCAGTACCCCAAGGCAACGTGGGATAGAGTTCAGAAGTTTCTGTCTTCTGCTGCTGGACGTTCGGCAATAATGGCTTCTCAATGCAGGTAAAGTTTCTTCCTGATCATTTTGGCTATATGGCATCTGGTACTCTTAGTTGGCTGCAAAACCATTTATTATGCAATTCTATCTTCAATACAGGTATGAGGCAGCATTGGTTGTGAAAAGTGCATGTTTGAAAGAGCTTGCTTTGGGTGATGTACTCCAGATCTTGAACATGATAATCACCATGAAGAGATGGATATTACCTAATCAGTCAGGATGGCAACCAATTACTATTACTCTGGCAGAAACGAATACTGACGCAGGTACTGTGTCTGGTCCCTGATGCAATTCAGAGCTATAGTACAACAGAGTGGCCTGAGATGGTGAAAACTGCAAAATATAATGTCAGTTTTTTTGGAAGGGGATTAAAGGAAGGTGGGCCACTTGTTGAAATAGTATAATTACAGAGTTTATTACAACTATGATGGAAGGGAACCTTTAGATCGGGAGTCAAAAAGGTATATGGTTTTTTTTTTTTTCTCTTTCCTTGGAAATGTGCGTGGGTATCTGAAGGTAACAGAAAGCTCACTTGGCATAAGATCATCCCTTGCACAACAACACAATTCCTGTAGGTGCTGGAGATGGTGTGTGAGCTTTTTATGCTCACTAGGTAGATTGCACTGCCTATGAAACTTTACTCGCAACAAGCTCTCCATTAAATGTTTCAATCATTTTATTCCTCGATTGGGACGGACATTATAGCTTGCTGTTACTAAGTACAAGATATTAAAGAGAACTGCTGGAGAAACTCAATGATCTTTGCTTCAGCATATAAAACTACTATCAAGAAATGTGACCGAGGAATAGTTATCTTGCAGTGGACCATCATGATTACGTTATACTGACTTATTATGTTTACAGGCTCATGGGAATGGGGATAAGTTTTACTTAGTCGTGTACAAACTTAGGCGTACAGGTCCTCATGGACAGAAATTCTAAAGATTTTTTCTTCTACATGGTGCCAGTCATCAGATTAACAAAACTATGCTGTCACTATGAAAGCCTTCTACCATAGATGCCAGAAAAAGAGAGCTGGAAGGTGACTGATCTTGTGTGATTATTGAGGTCAAGAAAATGGCTGTAATTATGGTTATGTCAAGCTTGGATGGAGACGTACTAGCAGTGCATGAAGGGTGTGTGGCTACAATTACTTGCTGCATGATTTACGACGTTTAAATGTTTTCTTCACATTTTAGAAATTTGGGTTTGGATACATGATATTGCTTGGGCCTCTAGATGTTATGGATCTGGGAGCACTTTTGAGGATGGAAGTTTTGGTTTGTGTATTTGTGTTGGTTTGTATGTACTGCTTCTGGACCTAGTGGTGAGAACTGTTTGGCTCTGTTGTGGGACCCATTTAGACATGTTTGTGGAGTATGGAATGCCTCAAGGTGGAGGGTTGGATCTTGCTATTCTACTTGAGGAAGCAAGGATGCCCAGATGCCAGGTTTGCGGATGTAAACGAAGTTATTTGGATTCGTGGCGTTGTTAATTGTTAGGTACTTGTTTGCTTGCTTGAGCTTCAGAAATTTATAGTCTAGCCAAGGTTTTTGTGACGGGGAATTAAACTTGGTGTATTTTTCCTATTCGATGATGAGAAAGTAATGCTTTTTGGAAAGTAGCGGTCTTAATAAATCTTTTGTGAAGAAAAATTAGTAGTCCTTAATGCAACAAAATGTGTGACCAAAATATAAGGTTTTTTTTTGCCTTTTTTTGGTTTTTTTTTTTTTTTGTTCATTTCACATGTGAAACTTCCATTATTTTGACTCAGAATAATTGAGTCATGGCTGGGACGATGGTTTAACTATTATGTTTCTGGAGGATGATTTCCCTTGTGCACTAAATGTACAATCTACTCTGTCAAAGCACAGGGCTGTGGAATATGAATAAGCAGCCACAACAGTTTTTTATTTTTTTTTTGGGTCTTCTTGTATTTAAAGAAGTTAATTATATTTGCAAAAGGGTGAAAAATGAAGTGTTGATGATCTTTGGAACAAGCTAGCTAGCTAGCTTATGATATATTTTAAATCAAAACTAAGCTAGTTTCAGCATATGTTAATCTTTGTACGCAGTTGGATATGCAATTTTATGCAGCTTCTGCACATCAACAAAGGCAATTAGTTTACCATGCTCTCTACGAAGGCTTGGCATCGATGAAGATGGTGCCCGGATGGAAAATTAAGAATTGACTATTTCTCTACTTTCTGTCCTCTTTAACTAATGTAATGTAGAGAATTCATTAGATTTGTATTATAAACGTGCTAGCCTTTGCATTTGTAATGAAGGCGTTAGGTTGTCTCCAAAACATTAGCAGCCACGTGTGCAATTCAGAGGATGACATTTAACTAATCATAGAACAGACTAGTTTCCAATGATCATGAAACATGCATATCGCACGGCCATTGCAGAGTAGCAGCAGACTCAGAGCAATCTTCTTACTGCTTACCCTTTTCGGATCAACCACCACTTTTCCTCCTGAATACACTTTTATATACTGCATTCAATTAGGAATGAGGACCCTCCAATATGCCTAATTCCCCATCTCAATTTCAAACATTCCGAACTATGTATAATAGCCCAGCAGACATTGGGAAGATTTTAAACTATATTGTTTAGGGTTGAGGTTGGGATCACTGAGTAAAAGTTTGGAAGTTCTCCCTCCTTTGACATGACTTTTAGAGTGATCAAATACATAAATCACACAGCAAAATATATCAAACCTTGGGTTTCAGATTCCTACTAACCAATTGAGGACACACTGATTCGAACACCACTCAAATTCTAATGAGATTGTTTAATCTCATAGATATATTGCATTACAGGCACAATTTGATGCGGACAAGAAGAAGCAGATTTTTGTAGGGAACCAACACCATCATGCATCCCCTTGGGCTTTTCAGGGCAAGGAAGAAAAGGATAACGGGAAGGATATACCTCGTATTTGCTATCTGTAAGCCATGAGAAGAAACCAATAATAAGCGTATACTAGGCAGCTGCATTACAGTCACGATTTGATCCAGTAGACAAATCAATACAATAAAGGTCACCAGCAACAGCATGAATTCCCTTGATGTTTTCAGATCAAGGAAGAAAAGGATTATGAGATAGATATGCCTGCTTTTGCCTTTTATAGGCCCTGAGACGAAAAACCACAGAATCCAATATAACTCAACCATTACACCTCCTCACAAATTTTCTCATAGAGGCAGAAATGACCATCATGTTTAGTTTAGACTGTCAATTACCTGGTAGCATTTAATCCACCAAGCGCTACTGTTCCCAGAATGATAAAGAGGAAGGGGATCCCAATCAAAGCCTGATTTCTACGTCCTCCATGTGCCCTCACAACTCCAGTTCTGACAACTTGTGTATTACTAACTAACAAGAACAATTATGTTAGATAGGAATACGGTAGCTGAAATGTTATCGCCTGATATTTAGAAACAAAAATTACCTGCATCTGAGCCTTCTCCTCTTGCACCTGCAACGGCCATTATATTTAATACTAGGGCAGTACTTTAAACCCCAACATAATTTTTGTTCCATATTCTCGTATATATTTAATTCACAATCTTTTGAAGGAGGCCATCAGCACTCTCATCCTGATATTACCCACTTGGAAAAATAGAACATAGCAAGATATGTAGCAAAGGATGAGGAAAAAAATTTAAACTGGGTCCAACAAAACACGTCATTATCCAGCCATATATGCAATGTCTCATGATGATTTTACTTTAGACTGATGGGTCCATTCAACAAAATTTCCAGTCATCTGGGAAGTTTGCAAACCAAGATTGTTTAGCACAGGTTTCTCTAATTTCAATTTGTATGAGGACCAGGGACTTACCAGATCGCAGGCAAGTGTAAGCTTCTGAAATCTGCAGTAAGTGCATCATAAGAGTCAGACTCATGAAAATTTTTCCATGGAACTGAAAAGTAAAGAGAAGAAAGCTCATGGATTTCAAGATTGAAATGGGCCGCTTATTGCAGAAAGGATAAATCCTGATAAAATTCAAACCAAAATTGCTGGAACTGTACTGATTTTTATGTTGCAATAGAAATAGTGAAGCTAGGTTCTATGGCTGCTTCTCTAGAGAAACCAACACCAGAGATGCAATGGCAGGATCAATGATACATGGACTTTGGTATGCAAATAGGGGGTGGTTTGATGTCAAATTTGCCCGCTTCTAAGATCCTGTGAAAAGGATATATGATGTACTTGTTGAAAAACAACTTTTCTCTGATATACTGACAAGAGTAAAAAATTATCATGCAACATAGTGCATCTGACATGAGTGGTCCAAATCCAATGCTATTGGAAATGTCCACATATTTAAGAAACATACAACACAGATATGTGAGACAATAGGAATGCCATAGCGGGAAGCACAAGATATATATAAAGACCTTCAATTATAAAGTCTCCAAATGCTTACCAATTTAAATTTACACTCGGCATAAGCTTTTCCATGAACTGGAAAAAGGTCAGGGTGAGATTCCCATACCTTCCTTCTGTAAGCTGCTTTAGCCTACCAGTATTCACAAGATTAATATACACAAAATTAACATGGCATCATTGCATGCTAGATCACCCTCATAGTGAACAAGAAAATATCTATCAAAAGAGTTATAATTAAAAAGAAAAAGAAAAGAGAAAGGCAGGTTTCAAAATAAAAAAACGAATACAGATTGAGACTGAAGAATGCATAAGGTAAACAAAGAGAGAGAAGAGCACAAAAACTAATAAGATATTACCAAGTGTTGGTCCATCAAAAGCTAGGTGCTGGGAGGGGTGAATTGTCCCCAACTATGACATTATTTGCATAAAGTGATTGTTCTCAAACTCAAACCTATATTCTCATGTTGACAGCCCAACCTTTTGTCAGTACACCAATAAATGGCCCCTAGAGAAAAGCAAAAAAAGTGCAAACACTTACTAACAAAGTATTTACTTACTTCTGGGCTCTGTAGCAAACTTATTATATTTAAAAGGGTCACCATAATAATACTTATAAAAAAAAAAAAGGGTCACCATAATAATAGGTGGCTTTGACATATGCAGGGCTGACAGAGGAAGCTTGCAAGGATGGGTAATGAGGGGAAAGTATGTGACCACCTTTTGGGTTGCAGCCGTTTTTGCCCATATGGTGGAATAGTTATTCAGAAGCTGGTAGAGGGGTTGTGCTTAAAAAAGGAGGCTAATTTCCATAGCAATGCTGGTGTGTCTTTGGTGGTCTCCATCGGAGGGAAGGATAGTCTTTCATTTGAAAGAGCTCACAACTTTGTGCAATTATACAACAAAGGATCATAGTAATAAGTCCTCTAAGGAGACAACTAACTGAATTGCTAATGAAAGCTGCACTTGACATATAGACAACTTTGCCTGTGCATACTGCCATTGACAGAGATAAGGGATACATCTGAACACCATCTTTTGGGCCATGCCACTGCTGTTCAAAAATCGCCAACATCATATATTATGCTGATCTAGTATACAAACTAGGCCCTTAGCCAAAACTCTACCCATTTAGTCCAAACACGTCCCCAGCAACGCTATCTTGGAAATCATTGTGCTATCAAAAAATTCATACTTGCCAAGATAATCAAATTCCCCTCTACCAGATCCTTTTACGATATGGCTTCAACAAAACAATTCTTTAGTTTTGTCATGTTTAACAGAATCTCGGATACTGCTTTTACAAACTCTACAGTGCCACTCCTAATATGTTTAAACAAGGTAATTGTCTGTTCTACGAGGCCTTAATTTATTAGTATTTTCACACCATTCTCCTTGCCTGGCTTGCTATAAAGGCCATTATATGCCTTAGGCTTTGACCTCATTTCCATCTCCATTCTTTTGCTTTAGAACATTCCTTCATTTCATAACCTACCTCACCATTTGTCTTCTCCAAACTTTGCAAACGGAAACTAATTCTGCAAACTATCATGATAGTTGAATCATTCAAACACCAATTTTGTAAATAATGATCATATGACAAGAGGTTTTACAAGAAGCTCTATGGACTTTGCCACCCTTTTAGAAGAATTATAAAAATTGTTATGTATTTCAAAACTGAACTCATTATCAGTCCTCAAACATCATAAACTACTTTGCTAACTCTAATTAACTTAATATATCACCCGTACACCAAGATACTAGATAATCGTCAATTTTCCCCATGATTTTCCAAGAAACTCCGTGTTACACTCGTAATTTGATATAATTTTTTAAGATATATATGAGAAAGAAAAGTTCTCAACAACCACCATAACACGCTCCTCTGTTTGGGCGGAAAAATGGAAGTTGCTTTACCCACTAGGCTTTTGTCCAACCTACCACAACACTTTGCTGGGTTCAGTGCCTTTGGAAGATCATGCACTCTGGCTCCATTCTCCAATCCCAAAAAGAAAATATCGGAACCCAGTTTCTCTCTCTCTCTCAAATATCGAATTCAAATATTTTCATAAAATTAGAAAAATTATCGAGCTCGTTACATGAGTTTATCGAAACATCATCGACGCAGCCATCTTAAATAAAAACATAATAATAATAATGGATAAATAATAAAACCAGTAAACCTGCAATATTACATGGAGGATGTAAATATCCAAAGTTACCAGAAATTATGCTCAAACTGGCGTGTAGACGATACGAAAGAGATACACAATAATAATAATATATACGATTATCACCTGGGATGGAGAGGGGCGAAAATTGGGAGGAAACCCCAGCAAGATCCTCGCCTCATCAGCCCGCATATCAGAAAATAATAATTTGGATTATAACCGTTTACGAGTCCGGCTAGTTGGACACCTTTCAGTTTCAGAGACAAATCAAAGCTCTCAGTAATCCGATAGCCAGACGGATCGGATGTCTTTTGTGGTCTTCTTCCTCCTCCTCGTGTCGACGTTTCGTTACAGCTGGCAAGCTAGTGTCGTTTGTTTTTTTTTTGGTTTTCCGCCCCTCTGAAGTACAAAAATAACCAACGCCCCCCCACCCCTCGTTGGCGTGATATTTCATTCGAATTCGAATTGTGACACTTGTGCAATTCTTCATATTTTAAATTTCAAAACCCACTATACATTTAAGATTTTTAAAAATTGTTTTGTTTCTTTATACATAATTAAACTATCACATCACAAAATCATAATGACATAATGTGACAATTTACGGCAGGATGAATGATATTTTCTAAAAATTTCGTCCATATATTGTGAACTTTATGGTTATTTGTTTATTGCCTTGAAAATTTGATTTATATAAATGAATTCTAATCATGTAGCTTATTTACATCCATTAATGCCAAGTAAAAAGGTTATCATTATGTTTTAAAATTACAAAAATAATATTACCACATGATTGATTTGTATGCTTAGCATTTTATAACATGGCTATTACTATATTGTTTGAACTTTGAACGAAAGCACCACCATTGATCCATTCCCCTTAGCTAGTAGGACTATTGATATTATTAAAAAAATATTAACTTTATTATTAACTCTTCTTCTTTTGTTTTTTTTTACCATTTTCAAGTCTCTGACTGAATAGTTCATGCTTGTTCCACTTTAGTCTATAACATAAAGGATTATGTGTCACATTTAAAAATGAACAAAAACACAAAAAGATGGAACAAAACGTGAACAAAATAGACCCTATTCCAAATAAGTGCTCATATCTTGATAAAACAACAAAAAGTTGCAAAGATATATAGCACACATTAGAGTCAGATATGTTCTGTCTCTTGATTGGGAAGTAAGAACTATGTTATTGCTTAAAAGTAATCTTGATGTAGTGTAATACTAGAAAAAAAAAAAAAAAAAAAGAGAGAAAAAAATCAATACTATCATCATTGTATTCTTTTGATGCTGTGGATACATGAATAAATTGAGACTATTCTAAAATTATAACGTATCTAAACAAAGTAATATATTCTCCGTACATCATCATCCCTCGTGCAATGCTTTTTACTACAAGGAAATTAGTATCTCATTATAGTTTGCTGTTGAAAAATGCGGTTGTTTATGCATTAAAAGACTCCTTTTAGAAAAATCCTATTTAATTACTATATGTTAATAAAAAATTAATTTTTATTGCAAAGTAGTATTAAACAACAAAGACAATGCTAACATATATCTTTAAAGCACATTTTAAGTATACTTACTTTGATTGTACAAAGTCTTAAAATTTTGTGTTTTAAGTATTGAAAATTACAAATACATTATTTTTAACACTTTGTACCATTAGATAAAGTATACTAGAAATGTGCCATAAGTGCATATGTTAGTAAGATTCTATTTTAATTATTTATACTCAAGCTTTGCAAGTTACAATAGTGTTTTTATTTTTATAGGCCACTTATTTACTTCAACAAATGACATTATAGGAGGATTTCAAACCATTAATGATTTGTTGGCATAGACTGCATAATGGCATGCATAAGCTGAATTAGAAAGGTCATGCTCAAGACATGGCACGGGGGAATTCAAGTTCCAAAATATTATTAAAAGGAGTCCCTCAACCAAAAAGCAAGGAGAGAGAGAAAATAAAGTAATCCAATTATCTATAATATAAAAACAGAAAAGAAAATTGTGGCCAGGAGAGGGTAGTCAAAGACTCAAACAGGATACTTTCAATGGTGAGCGCATAGAGGATTGATTATGTTAGAAGAAAAGCCCATCCATGCAATTTATATTATATATTAGAACAAAATATTAGCAAGACTTTGAACTTGAAAGTTTTAATTTTTTTTTCTCAAAATTTTTAATTTTTAAAAATGTAAAATCGTGTCATACTATTATTGGTTCCATTGATAGTTATGATAACATTTTTAAATTTTTTTCTATATTATATATTATAGCAAAATATTAGGACGCTTTTGAACTTAAAATTTTCAATAAATTTTTTTCAAAATTTTGAATTTTTAAAAACGTAAAATACATGAGTCATATTGTTATTGGTTCTTTTTAGTTTATTTATTTTTTATTTATTCTAAACTTCATAAATACTATTCATTGATAGTTATGGTAACATTTTTAAATTTTTTTTCAAATATGCTCCTTCTAAAATTAGTATATATTATTTTCATCCCTTCCATAGTATGGATTTAAAATTCTGCCCAAATTTAAAGTTTGAAATTCAAATATATACTACCCAATATTATTCACATTATTCCATTAATTGGTTAAATGACACATTCCTAAAATGTCTCACACAGGCCAAGAATCTCACTAATTTTCTAAAACAAATACATTCCTAAAATATCTCCCTAATTTAAAGATAATTATATTTTTGAAATTCCTAATATTTATTATTAGACCCCATTTTAATTCCTATTCTTTCCATTAAATCAAGTCAATGATAACGTGATAGCTCAATGGTGTTAGGAGGGAGGAGATAATATGAGAGTGGCGATCAAATTGTGACAAGGCTCATGTGGTGAGAATGAATGACTGTTCTATCAAATTGTGACAAGGCTCACGCAGTGAGAATGAATGACTGCTCTGCCTCCTAAAAAGGTGATATTTTGTTCATATACGTCGTATTTAAGTTGTTTTGGTGTTTGATTAGTTGGCATTTTGTGTTGCATGCATATGTTTCTTTGATTTCATTGTGATGGTAGAAATAGAAAAATAAGTACAGGAGAGACAAGTAAGTCGGCGAGGAGGGATGTCACTTGCGATAATGCCTTTCTCTTCGTGGGTTGCAGTTTCAAGAAATTGATAAAAAAAAATTATTGTATATTGCATTAATTTCAACCATAGAGATGAACGATAGTATCTCAAAGAAGCTGTACCTTTTCTTCTTGAAGATGACTACTTTCAAGAAGATGAACAATATCAAAAAATTGAGGAGAAAATCGTTAAATTGAGCGATAAAAAGGCTCCTCAAGGATGGTTTCTTCTCTTCTTTTTTAAAACCTTCGCAATTGGAAAAATGCACAGGCACTTCAATGGATTCCAGCGCTATTCTGTTATTTGCCTTGGCATCACGATGGTATTGGTCCTATTGATGATGTATTCTTATTGTGTTAGCTTCCATGCACCACTCTGTCAAATATTAAAATGCGGCAAATCAAGTTGTTCCAACTTTGTTTTCTAATTCTTTCAGCTTGGGTTAAGAGTGTAGCAGGTCTTTGTATCAAAATTTAATTAGCTTTTACCATTTGAAAGGTGAAGGTTGAAATCACAAAATTGATGGATTGCTATAATAATTTTTGTCGCTTCCATTGATTTTGTTTTCCTATTTTGTTTACATTAGAATGACTAATCTTATTTTTTTAATATCCAAGTTAACCAATCTCTAGAAAAATTAATAGACTTTTAATGTTTGGTCTGTGAATTGTTCGAAACTTTATCAGATCGATTTGTTTGATATTTTTAACTTTGCCTCTTTGGTTGCAGAGCAGTAAGAGGTCAAAATGAGATTTTCAGTTGGATTCACTTCTATTCCATTTCTATGGGCTGCATTTTGTCATTTCAATTTTTGGCACCATTGTTTTGGTAATGAATCAACCAATCATTCCTGGGATTTAATATCAAGTTACCACATGGGGGAATCCTACATCTGGTGGATTTTTAACTATGGTGTTTTATTATATGAAATTAAAAAATAAAATACAAAAACACTACAACTCATTCCTATTATTCTAAAATATTTTAAAATTGAGATAATCATGCGAGATCTCATTCTCTTATTGCTGTCTCTAATTTCCTTAAAAAAAAAAGTTTAACACATGGTATCTTTGATTGTTATATTAACAGTAGAGATTTTTCTTAAAATAGAGATAATTTTAACTCTAATTTAAAAAGGCAGGTACTTTCCAAATTTAAGAAACCAAAGATATCTGCATATCGTTTGCCCTCCGTAATAATGTTTTTAAGAACAAGTTTAATTTAATATTAAGGGAATGTGCTATCTTTGATTGCCATATTAAAAGTAGAGTTTTTCTTCTTCTTCTATTCATATCAAATATTGCTTTAGAAGGAAAAATACTTTCGAAATTCAATTGAAGATATGTGTTATGTTTCACATATGATGTACATATATGTCAAGGTA
This sequence comes from Euryodendron excelsum, assembly GCA_033060915.1. Taxonomy (NCBI): domain Eukaryota; kingdom Viridiplantae; phylum Streptophyta; class Magnoliopsida; order Ericales; family Pentaphylacaceae; genus Euryodendron; species Euryodendron excelsum. The sequence continues at coordinate 498,547 of CM065380.1, read as the reverse complement.
GAGACGGGAATAACAAAATTATTGGAGACTACGAAATTTTTTACAATTTGGGTATAGTATATACGCATAATATGATTAGCAAAGCCTAATCTACGTGATTAGAGTCACACCTTCGATCTCTCTTTGATTTGATCTCAAATAACAATAGGTATGAATTTCAAAATCCTTCTACTTTGATCTCGAATAGCAAGCAACAACAAGAAGTACTAATCAACTACTCGAATTCAACCTTCAAACTTCTACTGTATCTCTTATACACATTTTATTTCAGAGAGAGTGGGCTTACAGCTGCTAGAATTTTTCTTCCTCATTAAAATGTGCATCTCTCAATTATGAGTAAGTGTAATCCTAACTGCTCGTGGAGTGCGTATATATAGAGGTTACAGTAGGGATTATAAGATTAGTATGACTATGACTTTCTATGCAAATAAGGATTCCTAATCCAACCAGAATTAATCCTTATTTATGTAAATTATAATTTATACCACTAATAAATTATAATTGCATTCTCTGTCATACTAGTAATTATATTTCGAGCTTCATATTATCAAATACTTATTTATCTCTCCACGTTAAGATTACAGATACCTATCTATTAAATAAATTATTGACAATTAAATTTAATAGACTCATTCTATTCCTTGAGATATTCCACTTACTTTATTTGATATGACGGATTCATAATTTACCTACAGTGTTTTACATAATCAAAACTCATAAACTTTCTTAAGGGAATATCATCAATTTTTATATCTGGATATGGATTCCATCAATAATTAATATTTATCATATACGTAATGTTATTGTCCAACTCACTGAGTTTATTTACCTACAAAGTCAAAAAAATAAATACTATATGCACATGTCTATTTATTATATTAGGATTAAGAGTATAAGCGTTTATAATAATTATAAGATATTAATTATTTTATATAGTCAATATAAAAATAATTACTCCAACACAGTCTTATTTAATACACACAAAGTGTACCAGTGCAAGAAGTTGAAACTATACTCTTCCCCATAGTCAAGACATACTTATTAAACCTTGTATTATAGTCCTACTGATGGTGTGTTCAATTTCATTTAAGACTATGAACGATAAGTTTATACTTCATAAGAATCGATGATCTGGTTTTTTGTGTGTAAGCCGTATTCTATACACCAAATCATCTAATATATAGAATAAGAGACACATATGCATAATCATTAAATAAATAATGCAATGCAAACATTACTCACATAAATTCTCATTAAAATGGAATAACTAATTTATTAATAAATATTAAAATCATTACACAAAGTATGTCTTTTAGTATAAATTTCTAACAAAAATAACTCGATATTACAGGCTCCCGACTGCCCCACCCCTATTTGTGTGTGTTAGAAATTTATACTAAAAGACATGCTTTGTACAATGATTTTAGTATTTATTAACAAATTAGTTATTCCATTTTAATGAAAATCTATGTGAGCAATGTTTACATTGCTTTATTTATTTAATGATTATACATGTGTCTCTTATTTTATATAATAGATGATTTGGTGTATAGAGTACGACTTACACACAGAAGATTAGATCATCTGTTTTTATAGAATATAAATTTATCGTTCACATTCTTAAATGGAATTGGACATACCATTAGTATGACTGTAGCATAAGATTTTAATAAGTTTGTCTTGACTATGAGAAATGGTGTAGTTCCAACTCCTTATACTAGTGTACTTTGTGTGTATTGAATATGACCGTGCTGAGATAATTATTTTTATACTGACTATACAAAACAATTAGTATCTCATGATTATTATGAGTAGTTATACTCTTAATTCTAATATAATAAATAGACACGTGCATGTAGTGTTTATTATTTTGATTCATATAAGAGTAAGATTTTTTGTGGGTCAATAAATTTAGTAAGTTAGATAATAATATTACGTGTATGGTGAATATTAATTATTGATAAAATTCATGTTCCGGTATAAGAATTGATGATACCTCCTTGAAGAAATTTATCAGTTTGATTATGTCAAACCCTACAGGTGGATTATGAATCTGATATATCAAATAAGTTAAGTGGAAGGTCTCAAGGAATTAAATAAGTTTATTAAATTTAATTGTTAGTAATTTAATTTAATATATGAGTATTTGTCATCTTAACATGGGGAGATAAATAAGTATTTAATAATATAGAGCTCGAAATATGATTCTTAATATGACAGGGAGTGCAATTATAATTCATTAATGGTATAATTTATAATTTACGTAAATAGAGATTAATCTTGATTGAATTAAGAATCTTTATTTGTGCAGGAAGTCCTAGTTATACTAATCCTATGGTCCCTGCGGTAACCTCTATATATATGTACTCTAAAAGTAGTTAGGGTTACACTTACTCATAATTGAGAGATACAAGTTTTGTGATGAAGAAAAACTCTAATAGCTGTGAGCCCATTCTCTCTGGAGTAAGGCGTGTACGAGGGATACAGTAGAAGTCCGAAAGTTGAGTTTGAGTAATTGATTTGTGCTTGTTGCTGTTGCTTGTTATTTGAGATCAAATCAGAGAGATCTCAAACGTATGATTCTAATCACGTAGATTAGGCTATATTAATCAGATCAGAATTTTTGGTGTTATGCGTATACACTATAGCTAAGTCGTAAAAAATTTCGCAATCCCTAACAGTACGTGCATAAAGTGATACTAATTGGGATGGAGCGAGTTTAAGAATAATGTACAAAAACCCATTCCAAACCGAATCTGTCCCGCTTATAAATATATATTTATTTTTATATGTATATATTTTTATTAAAATATGCTTATTATGATTTTTTTCTTATTTTTGTAATTTTATCCCTTACTTTATTCATGATATATTTAAAAAAATTACTAAAATAAAGAAAGCAAAGTGAAAAAGGATGGGTATAGGGGGGGGGGGGGGGGGGGGGATTATGCTGACGAGATGAGGATGGGATAGGTGTCCTTCCATCCAAATTCTCCCCATTGCCTCCCCCAGAGCAATTTTCATTTCCGTTCACATTAAAGATTGCTTTAGAAATAAAAGTACGTTCAGAATTCAAATCGAAGATATATGTGTATTTGTTGTTGTATGTATGCAAGAGAACCAAATTAGTATTTTATGTGAATATGTGCTAGAGTTTGACACATGTACAGCTATCACAGCCATAGAATTGTGGTGAGCTATAGACTTACTAAATAAAATATTTATTATGTTATTGAAAAAAAGCTTATAAATTATTAAGTTTTTAATTTATTTTCTAAAGAATAAAGAAAGAGTATGATTCTAATTAATTACATATTTTAAAATATACAAATTTGGTGTCTAGCAAGACTTACTGCTTGCATAGGTTTTGAACAACATATTCATTATCGATCCCATGCACTATTAAGCTTTCAATGATATAATAATAAAAATGCATAATTTTAACTAATTACCCACTTAGCATATACAAATTCCATGCATAGCACCAGCACCACACTAATTACTAATTAATTGGTATGACATTTTTTATTTTATTTTTTTGTCATAGAGTGTTCAGACCTTTTGACCGACTACTTTTTTAAGTTCATATAGAGTCATCGTTCGTACAAATTATAAAAACTTTGTGTATAGCACAAATGATGATTAGCCACATGAGAGCGAGATAAGGAAACGGACCCGAGATCTCATGCTTAGAATGAAGGCAAATCACCATTGAGCTACTTTTGTAGGATTATAACATTTCTTATAGAGTAATGCTATGTATATGCCTACCGATCACAACTCCAAAAACTCTAACTGAGTTGACAATTACTGATAGGCAAGTCAATTCTCACTCTCTCTTTCTTTGCCTATCAGTGCGTACCTACTCAACAGAGATAGTTGGAGATGTGGTCGGAAGAGGTGTACGTAGCATTAATTTTTCTGATACTCTTACTTGTAGGGTAAAAATGGTGCTGTCTTTGAGCTTGGTCAAAGTTATTAATCAATTAATCTATATGAAAAACACTAAAATAGTTACACAGAGATAACAAAGAAAGATTTGAATTTCCTCCATTCTATCAATCAAATGACTAAATGAATTCTTATAAAATATCTAACCAAAACCATGCCGTATTGTATTAACATTTGTTTTCTTAAATTTATATTAACAGTGAACTTGTGCTATGCACAGCTAAATAATAAAAATTTAAAATTCATTTGTGATATTTTATATCTATTGATAACTTACACAAAGATAATAATAAATAAGAATAAATTATTCATAGTTTATTAATAAATTAAAAATGATTTGAACGATTGAAGTGCTTTAACTAAATTAAGAATTCATAGTTTACCTTTATTAATGGATTTTCTTTCCCCCTATTACGCCGAATAAACAAATGTGTTTTTCGTGTCAAACTTACTAATTTGGAAGTTACATTATTCTCATTCCATGCATGGTCAAGAATTCGATCCATCCTATATAAATGAATACACTTCACATAATAAAAAAAATTAATATCTATCAAATGTAGAATCTTTAGGTAAATAAATATTTAATTGCAAATATATAAGGCCATGTGTCTATACTATATATATATATATATATATAAGAGGCCCACTTTCAAATAAAAAATTATATTTAAGAAATAAAATAAACCACAGACAAAGTGCAGAAAATGAACTTGTTCAAGCGCACAACCATTGTTTTCAAATCTCATATACAACAAATTATCGATAATTTCTCTCTCGTCTAGAAATCATACTCTCTCTCATCAACTCTCTTTATGAGCATTGTGGGTATTTTTGTTGAAGTTCTTGGAATTTCTTGAATTGAGTATCATCATTCTTTTCATACAAAGCTTTGTCATGTAAGTTCATATTTTTCTTCTTCTGGGTATGTGCACGTGGGTAAGTTTGAAGAAATGATTCTGGAAGGTCAAGGAGCGAAATCTATGAATCTGCCGCATAGCACGGGTTCGCTTTTGGGGTTTTCGACTAGTTTTCGGCGGGTCTACGAGTACTTGTTGTCGATGATGACCCAACTTGTCCCAGCTTCGAAACATCCTATACGAAAGTATAGAAATTACATATCTATACATGTTCAACCTTGAAGAATTGAATTTTATAGAGAGTTGCCTATTTGGGTTCTCTCAAGTTGTACTTGTTCTTGTCATCATTTCTGTGATTGAAAACACTACTATTTTCTTGATTGCTCGATTTAATTATGCTGATGCATGGTTTTCTTATATTTATATTTCCCCTAATTGTATTCTCAAGATTTTGTTGTTGGGATTAGGAATCTGTGGTAGATGAGAGCAGTATGTGAAATCCACTGAGATTTGGATATAATATTGCATCCTATATTCTCAAGATTTTGTTTTTGGGATTAGGAATCTGTGGTAGGTGAGAACAGTATGTGAAACCCACTGAGATTTGGATATAATATTACATCCTATAAAACTTTGAGCTTTGGACTTTGTTCAAATTTAGAGATGTCTCATGAGCTACACAATTAAACAAAAGTCCAAAAAAGATGCTATTTATCTATAAAATTGTCAAGATTCAATACAAAATATTGAAAAAAATATGTAAGAGATAAAGAAAGATAATGGTTAAGAGATAGAAAAAGATAGAAATACTAATATGTAAAGATGTCAAAGAACAGATAGGAAAGAGATAAAGAGAGAAATATGTTGCGGTATGCTTCATATGTAAAGTAGGAAGTCAGTTCAAATAGACGGATAAGGAAAAAAAATAGTTAAGTACAAAGAGAAAGAGAAAAAAAAAAAAAGAGTAATGAAGGACTTAGAGCATCTCCAAGGCTACTCGCTAAAATAGCTAGTCAAAACATACTTAAAACTTAAATTTTATTTTATTAACCATTTTTTTTTAAATGTTCCAACAATACTCTCTATTTTAACTACTCACCTCATAAATTATTCCCTTTGTAACATTCACCTCAGTAAAAGAAGAAATGAGAGAGAGAGAGAGAGAGAGAGAGAGGCGTTTGTGAATTAAAATTTAGAGTTATTTTTGACTCTCTAAAATAGAGAGTCATATAGAGAGCTGGTTGGAAAGACATTTTTAAGGTTTGACTCTTTAAAATAGCTAAAAGAACTATTTTAGAGAGTCCCTTGGAGATACTCTTACATGCATAACCATGTGGTGGTATTCTTCATATATAAAGTAGGCAAGTAGAAGAAATAGATAAGCACAAAAACAAAGAAAGAGAAAGAGAAAAAAGAAAAGAAAAATGAAAGACTTACATGCAAAGAATTCAATAAGCAAAAGAGATGAGCGAAATAAAAAAAATGTGACAAAGAACAGACAAAAGATGACCAAAGTGTATAATGGGTGTTTTGAAACACTAATTTTGTAATAGGTGTGTTTTCGAATCCTAATTTTGTCATAGAAAATTATGATTATGGTGATCCAAGGACACAGTTGCCATAGTGACTGGTGTAATCATTGTGTATATACATATATATATATATAAATATAAAACCATCTTGCCATATTGGCTGGTGCAAACAAACTTTTCATTTGTTATTAAAATATTAATAATCATATATAAGAAATATTAAATGAAAAATTATGATTGGGTTTACCACATGGCCTAAAAACAAAAAAACAAAATTTCTATTTTAATAATCATCTTGCATTAACAAATTGGAAATATATGCCTAAATAAAATATGTTTCCATTTTAATAATCATCATGCATTGATTGGGTTTAGCAAATATAGATCCATATAATTACAAAAAATTTAGAAAATTATGGTTGCATTGACGGCTTTACCAAATATAAATTCATATAATCACATAAAAGGAATAAATTAAAAAATAAGAAATATAAATTCATATAATCATATATATGCAATATAAATTATACATAATCATACAAAAGGAATAAATTCAAAAATTATATTACTAAACCAATCAAAGTGCAAAATTCTAAAATTAAGTTTGTAAACCAATCAAAGTGCAACACGAGTTATTAAAATATTAAAAAAATAAAAAATTTATTAAAATTGAATTGAAATTTTAAAGCTCAAAAACCTCAATTAAAATCATTTATTTTCAGAACATCTAAATATAGATATAGGTAAGTTTTAAGTCAACGCAAGAACATCTAAAGTTGGTCGTACAGAAACAAAAAAAAGAAAATCTATAGTTGGCGTTGAATGAGAATAGCCATAAATAACATATATATATATATATATATATATGACAGTTGTCGTTTGATACCGTTGTGAGTTCTGGACCGCTTATTGAAGATTTGTCTTAAGCCACCCAACAAACATGCGAGTAGTACCGGTCAACCATGCAAAACATAACAAAGTCGTCCTTATTCCATGCAGAGGAGGGAGGGATGGATGGATTGGAGGATGGAGGTTAGCACCCTATTTTTGGGTCATAACCTCAAAGCAAGCCCTTATATAACAAACCCCCGCCCTAAATTCCATCCTCGTATTCATCTGCCGGCGGGCAAAGAGAGGGAAAACTCTCTCTTTATACATATATTTGTTTTTTTTCTCTTCTCATCCGATCCATTTTCTAATCTCTCCACCCCGGCCATTTGTATTCTGAAGCGCATTCCCTTTTTTCAGGGGAATATAGTTGAGACGGACGGGGGCAATCGAGCTAGGGAGAGATTAAGAAGATCAAAACAGGGCCAAATAGAGATATAAATAATAAAAGGGAAAAGAAAAGACAATTAAGAAGATGGTAGGCAAAGTAGTTGTTTCATTAGTATCTTTGATCCTTGTAGTTGGCGTGGTCATCGGCGTGGTTGCCGTAATGCAACGCAATGGGGACACCAAGGGTGATGCGAAGAATGTGTCCACCTCCACCAAGGCTGTTACCAACATTTGCGCAACAACCGATTACAAGGACGCTTGCCTAAGCAGCCTCAGCAGTGTCGCAAAGAATGGAAGTGCTACCCCGAAGGACTACATCGCGGCAGCCATTCAGGCCACCATTGAAGAGGCGAAGAAGTCATTTCAAGTGGCAGAATCCGTCAAAGTAGACGCTGCGGCAGACCCAGGGCAACACATGGCTGTGGAGGATTGTAAAGATTTATTACAATCTGCTATTGACGACCTTCAGGCCTCCTTCTCCATGGTAGGTGATAGCGAATTGCACACCCTCCATGATCGTGTTTTTGAGCTCTTGAACTGGTTCACCGCCGTCGTGTCCTACCAACAATCGTGCCTCGACCAACTCGAGAAGCCCGCATACAAGACCCCAATAGAAAATGGTTTAGTCAACGCCACTCAGCTCACTAGCAACGCCATCAATATTGTTGCCAAGATTGCCGACATCCTACAAGCCTTCAACATCAAAATCGATCTCAAAGCAGCAGCCGCCAACTTGACCTCGCGCCGACGACTTCTCGAAGTGACCGAGGTTGGGCACGATGGCTATCCCAGTTGGTTCCCGGCTGCAGATCGCAAGCTTCTGGGTCTACACCCAAGCATGGTTAGACCTAACGCCGTCGTTGCCAAAGACGGCAGTGGGCAGTACAGGACAATCTCCGCCGCCGTTGCTGCAATCCCGCAGAACCGCCAAGGAAGATGGAACATCTATGTTAAGGCCGGGGTCTACAATGAGTACGTCACCATACCCAGCAAAGCTACGAACGTATACATGTACGGAGACGGGCCGAGGAGGACTGTCGTTACGGGATCCAAAAACTTCGGAATAAGTGGAATCCCAACCATGCAAACTGCCACATTCGGTAAGTTCATCGATCGATCGACGTCTTATGTGTGTTTGTGTATATATTTATTATTTGAAATCACTTAAGTTGTTTTTTATTCTCGATTGATTGACTGACTGACTGATTATATTTAACGTATGGATGGATGCGCATGTATATATATATACATATGCGCTGGTGCAGCGGCTGTTGGAAACGGGTTCATCGCCAAGGGAATGGGATTTCATAACACTGCGGGTCCAAAGGGGCATCAGGCTGTGGCATTCCGAAGCCAATCTGATATGTCGGCCTACTTCAACTGCAGGTTTGATGGGTACCAAGACACTCTCTACTACCAAAGCAACCGTCAGTTCTACCGCAACTGTGTCATCAGGGGGACCGTAGACTTCATCTTTGGTAGGGGGACTGCCTTGATCCAGAACAGCGCCGTCATAGTCATGATGCCCGATGCTAATCAACAGAACACAGTAACCGCTGACGGCAATCACGAACTCAACGGCATCGGTGGATTGGTTCTCCAAAATTGCAGGATTACCCCAGAACAGCAACTCTTCCCCAGCAGGTTCCAAATAAAGTCCTACCTTGGTCGCCCCTGGGACAAATTCTCTGTAACAGCAGTGATTGAGAGCGAGATTGGTGATTTAATCCAACCCGACGGGTGGATGATATGGGCCGGTTCCAATAACCACGACACAGCTATCATTGCCGAGTATGGGAATCGGGGCCCCGGTGGCAACACCGCCAGACGGGTCAGATGGAGAAATTTCCGTGCCATCACTAACAGAAACGAAGCTCTTCGATACACTGCTCCCGTTTTCCTTGAAGGAAGAGGTTCAACCAAGTGGGTGGTTGGTACCCATGTACCTGCCACTATGGGCCTTACCTATTAGTACATATACCTGTACGTATGCATGAGTATCGGAAGAACAAGAAGAAAGTGGAAGAAGATTTAATTAACACAATCACCTGTTAATTAATTTTAATTAAAAATATCAGACAGACGTGCACCGAGAGAGAGAGAGAGAGAGAGAGAGAGAGAGAACGCCTGCATACACGGAGAAGAAAACATGAACGAAGATTTTATATGTAGCAGTACCCCCCAGCCTTATAATGTGTGTAAACGTGGGCCCTCTATGTACCTTCTTTGCCTAATTGATGTATAATATATATATGAAAAATACTACTTTTTTTAAATTTATAATCCGAATTTTGAATCAGAATGATGTGACAGTGACAGTTTTATAATTAAAATAGATTTATATTTCTATTAGTGTCTATCTTTTAACAATTTGATTGCTAGGCAATGTTACCGTTGGTTCAACCGTTGAATTAATGGTAATGTCATAAATATAATATAAATTCGTACAAGAATATATAAAATTAGGTAATAAAATTACAAACAATTACCTAAAAAATATGAAGCATTTTTTAAATATTTTTTTAATAATTTCCTTAATTTATGAAATAATAGAATATCACATAAAAACACAATTGAAGAATATAACTTATACTATATATTTAAAAGAATCAAAGAAATAATAGTAATGAAAACAATAAAAACAGAGGGTGGCAACAGAATGTGAATCAAAAAAAGATAAAAAACAATTGATTGACTCATTCCCTAATCATTCTCTTGTATGCAGCATACATTCCCATATCAAAAAACACCAAGTTTTACATGAGTTAAGACATATTGATATCACTAAAATGACCATATCACCAACAAAATAATGACCATATCAAAACAGCATACATTCCCATATCAAAGCAGAACCTTTCAACCTACACGAAACAAAAAATGACCTCATCACCAACCAAATGCCATGCCTATGCATTTAAATTTTGGAGAAATTCAATTCATCTGTTCTTATGGGGTGAGTTTTTACCACTGTTAATTTGCAAATTCGTAGAAATAAACTCAAATGGGAAGAGGAAAAAAAAAGTTCTGATTTCGTAATCCATTTTGTGGTTTACAACATCACTAAATAGCTGGTTATCAGGATTACAAAGGGAAAAAATTCTAAAATCCCACAAAAATTGGTTCAGCATGTGATTCCTTCGAAGCTGGATCTGTTGAATGAAAAACGTCTGGGCAAATATGTTTAGCAAGGTTCTGAGCAGATATGTTTTCTAGTTTTTGTCATCTATGCATACAGAAAAGATGAGAATGGACAACCCAAGATAATTGATTCAACAGCAACAATTAAATATAACGGTTTCTCTAAATAGTTCCTACCAAGTTCATTACCTAGCAACCGTTTTAGTAGGAATGTTCCCGGCAAAATGTTCCGGAGTTTATGCTAATTAGATGCGAGAACTATGCCCTCAAGTGCTTCACATTTCACAGAGAGAGAGAGAGAGAGAAGTACCTGCCGGAGTTGAGATCGGTGCCGGAGTTGGAGATCGGTTGGATTGATAGGTCGTCAAAGTCTCGAAGTGACGAAGACTCGAGCTGCAATTTGCTCCTGATTTCTTATTCTAACCCTAATTCCTAAAATAAAAGAAGCGTTTTTATAGTGATTGAAAACCCGACCGGTTACACTGACCAGAGATCGGGTCAACCGGTTCACTGGTTGAACCTCCGGTCCGAGCGTTTTTAACAAATTAGAACGCTTTTTTCAGTGAAACGGTTTTATAGGTAAATTCGGACCGCTGCTAGGCCTGGGTGACAGTTCAAACGGTCCGACCGAGGATCCGGTCCGGGTTTCAGGCAGAGAAAATGTGAAATCCAATTGGGCTGTGACAAACAAATAAATAAATCTGTCCATTCTCTTCCATTATTGATCGAATAGTCTTCTATGTATTATGCCGGATCTAACATCAATTAGAATCCAACGCTAGAGTCAGAATTGGGGAGAGAGAGGAGATTCTGGGCAAGAAATGGTGATTATGGTGTTGGGTTTTGTCCTTTTTTGATTATTGGTTTCCGGTTTTGGCCTAAATGGATTAAAAATTGTACGTTAATTATTAGTATTTTTACACATAGGGGTTTGTAATAGGAGGGCCAATTGTCTCTGACACACAGAAGGAAACGAATATAGAAGGGAAGATCGACAGAGGCGCAGTTCTCTCTCCGTTTATAATATCGATTATATCCTACGGGGGGGCTTCTAGAATTATCTTGCCAGAGAATCAAGCGAGGAACCTGCCAAAAAAAAAAAAAAAAAACAGATTCTCTCCTCCATTGATCTTTTTGTTCGATGATTACTAGAATGTGAATCAATTCATGAATCTTGGGTCAACTGTATTATTATTGGGAAATCAAGAGACTAATCAGAAGGCCCTGGTTGGCTGTTGTGAGAGTGTGATATGGATGATTTCCCGAATGTTGTGTGTGGATGGAGCTGGGAAGAGAACAAGTTATTTGAGTTGGCCCTGGCAGCTGTTGGCGAAGAAGAACCGAATCGGTGGGAGATAGTGGCGGCTATGGTTGGAGGAAAGAAGAGCGCACAAGACGTTCAGAGACATTATATCATCCTCTTGGAGGATTTGCGGTTCATTGAGTCTGGTAAACTCGATCACAAACTTGAAGAGGTTCAGTCCTATGTTCAAGTTGAGTGTACCCAATCTAGCTAGCTATATGTTGGAGTGACGAGGAAGATCACAAGTATTTTGCCCTCTCTCTCTCGCCCGCATATATGCACGCACTCACTAAACTTGGGACTTCATTTTTCCGTCCTATGCTATGCTATGTATTCGCCAAATCATATGTCTGACAGTCTTCTTTCTCATGTCAGCTGTAATTTTTGTTGATCATGTTCTCTTGTTATTATTCCTGTCTTTTTGTGGTTGTGGCTGTGTTTGTGGGCGGGAATGAACTCTGGGGTAAGTTCGTTCTGTTGGTGAAGGAATGGTTATGGTTTTCTGGTACCATCATGTATCTAAGGGTGATGTCTGTACAACTAGTCAATAACACATAATTATGTAAGTGATTAAAATCTTTAACATCTTGTTTTAGACAAGAAAATTTAAATTTCAAATTCAACACTCTTACAATATTTGGATTTACATGATATGTTTTGACTTGTTATACTACATCAGTATGATGACGTGGTGCTGCCGTTGTAACCAACATTTTCTCCTCATTAAGATTTTGAATAGGTCGTGCTCCTGTGTGTACTGTGTTTTGCACAGCTTCATCCATTGCATTCCTTTGCTTTCTTCTACTACTATCTAAATAATTGATTCATACTCTTGTGTCTGAATAATCATAGAATTTTGGATAAGATTAGTTTAGTTCCTAATTTAACAAATAGTAGGAGCATCCAAAGATACAATTCCATACTGTATCAATCTTCAGTTCCAGTCTCGCTTGTTCCAGTCTGTATCCTATATATATAAAAAGAGGGAGTTGTCATGTCTGCTTATTTTACCTGTTTTCATCCTCACTTCTTTTCGTCGACCTCCTTTCATTCCTTTCAAAACTATTTTGTCCCAGTGAAAACATGTAATTACGTTGTGCCATTTTTAGTCTTTGGTTATGCCACGTTACTTAACTTACAGTATCACAACTCTTACCATCTCGACACCTCTAGCTTTTATATGGAGCAAAAATGAAAAAATAAAAATAGTTTGAGCAAAATGTTTACAAAGAGCCTACTATTTCCTTAAGTTTAAAATAAGCAAAAATTTAAGCTTAGTAAGTTTGTATTTAATAATTAGATAAAATAAGACAAGTGATAAAATTGTGACTCAGAGGATTGTAAAGTTTCATATTTGAGAATCAAGACTTTTAGTAATAATTTTTATTAAATTGTGACATAAGATATTTGGTATTTTATTACATTAATAATATTAAATTGAAATCAACAATAACAATTGATTTTTCTTTTGATCGATTTTAA